>JADDOH010006803.1:0-29021 GCA_016648135.1 Agrypnia vestita | reverse complement strand
ACATATATATATATATATATATATATATATATATAAATATCATGTGACACAAATTTATATTCTGATGCCACATGTTATTTTTTTATTTTATTTGCTTACAGTTTAATAATAATTAAAGAAATTTGTGATTTCCATTTCCTTTGCGAATGCTTTAACATCGCTTATCTTAGAAAGTGCTCAATAAGGCTCCATTATCTTTGCAATCATCCTTTCCTTCCTATATTTCAAAGACAAAACATTTTTTAAAATTATGAAATTATCCACAACAACACTTAAAATTTGATTAAACAAACGGCATTATTTTAGATAAACTATTTAATGATTATTTTTTGGTAAAATGAGCTTGAAAATATTTATGGATGACCAGACAGTATTATGAATCACTAGAAACATGAAAAATGAGCCAACCCCATAACTGAGTAGCAATAAACCTATCTTAAGCAAAAACCAAAACGGCAATTTTACAAAGGTGCCATTCGCAGAGACTTCCCCCGAAGGTTTTTTGCTTGGTAAACGAATTAGATTAATTTTCACCCCCTAGGTTACCATACGTCCACCCCGTGTCATTAATTCCGTTCGTGATTTCAACCCCCAAATCGACAAAAAGCCTCCCCAGGTCTGGACCGCAACTGACCCTATTTGAATGGAGGCTGGACGTGTTGGTCATAAAATACAGATTCGGACAATTCTCGCAGTCATTTGGACTTAATTGTACGAAGAATTATTTTGACTCGTTCGTTTTACAATTGTCTAATTTAAACACCCCATATTTTGAAAGGAGCAAGGGTGTGGCTGGGAAACATGGAAGAAGAAAAATTACCAAGTGCTTTAACTTAACGGTTGGGTTTCGGAAGATTTAAGCGAAATTATGGAGGCTTTTGCAAATTAACTGAACATGTTGAAGAGGAAATGTTTTATATGTAAGAAAAATTATAAGATATCTGAAATATTTGAATATTTTGACTATTGAAATGTAGATAGTACGATGAGAATACAACTTCAAACTACTAAATTGACGTATTTGTTGGTCTAGTGTTGAAACTCACTTAAAGATCTATGAGTCGGGAGTTCGAGCGTCGTTTGCTAAGTGACCCTTTTTTTATATAGCACAAACGTTTAATTTAATTTATGATAGTTTTACTTTTACTCGTATATACAACAACAGTGAATTGTGATCTACGTGTAGTATCTAAGCTTTTACAACCATATCGATACTACACTTTCGCCAAAAAGATTGGCACTTTTTAACGCTAATGCGGTTTCCTCGCTACCCCATAGATAAGCAAAGGCATTCGTGCGGCGTAGTGAGGACTCCACATCAACCACAAGGGGTGCATTGGAGATCAAGAGAAATAATAATTAATTAATTATTATTATTTTTTTAATTAGGTTCTATTTAGATACAATTTGTACATGTTTAATATAATAGTATGTATGTATAATGATATTGTTGATATTATTGTTCTTAGTCCTCCTCACTAGGGGTTCCTGTGCTGAGGCGGACTAGATTTTACAATTAATTATTTTATTAATTTAATTACAATTGATTAATTAATTAATTAAGCAAAGCCCTAGTAGACTTTTACTGTACAAGAAAATAAATAGAATTTTACACACCTAATATAAAACACGTTACACAGTAAATAATAAAAAATAATAATATAAATAAAACATATTTAATATAAATGAACAATATATATATCAATGATGATTAGTACACAAGCACAAAGTAATAATTAGAAACCAATAACAAATTAATAATGGAGTAAAATAAAGATAATTAAACCCATATACCAGATAAATAAGATAAGAATATAAAACAAATCAAAAAAATATATATATAAAAGATAAAATCAAATATATTTAATAGAGAAATGTACAATAATTAGAACTCTTTTAAATAAATAAGTGTAGTAATAATAAATGTAAAATAGAAACAAACGAAGGAAAATAACAGAATAAATAATAATAATGAAAACAAAATAAACAAACGCAGTATTTTAGGAATAGATAGAGCTACATTTCCCATAAAATTTCGAGTTCAGTACATCCTAAATTACGGTCGCATACAATAAGAACATCGAAGCATGACTTTTTTGTAAACATTTATTGGGGAAAAAATATCTGAATTAAATATTTGTCTCACAGAATATTACGAAATATGTTTTTTTTAATTACATGCTTAGGTAACAGTCACGCTTCAATGATCACACTAGACGCCTCTGCTGAATTAGTTATCACTTTTTAATTTTTATGAATATTGCTGCCTTTGCTTTGACACCCCTCGTATAAAATATCACAATCTCTCGAATGACGGAGCCCGATCGGCCGTGTTAAACGGGATCGCCTAATTGAGTAATCGAGGTCATGTCGAGGATCAACTTCCTCGAAGAAATCCAAGAGTGCGAAACTCTCCGCCGGCAGCTCTCCGACCACCCACACTCGCTTTTAATGAGCTCTGTCTCGCAGTCTTGCTCCTTAAAAAGTTTTATGGTCCTTGTTAACAAGTCCTCTGCAAGTTTAAAACACTCATTACATCCCTGAAATATATTCAGCGTCTTCCCTTCTCCTGAGCCAGCGGGAATGTTTTCAGTCTGTCGACAATAATTACATAGCGCTGGCTTTTAATACGAAGTCACACACGAGCGAAGCGTAAAAAGCAGACTTTTGTAGCGCCAAGATTACCTTAATTACTGGTGTTTGCTGGCTTACGTACGCGCTTAGCTCATATGTAATGGTCCGAGATTTTCGTCTCGAGGCGTTAATTCTTATGTTTTCATGAGATTATTTTGAAACAACTCTACACCATTTGTACACACGAGTCCCAATGATTCGAGCACCAATTGTCCTAAAATATTGTTTTAATTAGAAAATGTATTTTGTATAAAACTACTATTTATTGAATAATCAACATGTTTCGAGGCCAATGGTCTCTTCATCAAGATATAATTTATACTAAAAATTATAACTAAAAGTACAGACATCAACAAAAACAAAAAATAAAAATATGAAATAGAATAACATAAGGAACTAATAAGAAAAATAATTAAAGAGTTTACTAGTTGCAAAAAGTATTTGGTTATTTTTATAATATTTAGTTTGCTACTAGCAATAACCCGTTAAAAATGACGGTACTTTTACATGTCGCTTCCTAAAGAATAAAAGAGAAAAAAAGAAAAGAAAGAAAGAAAGCAAAAGGAGAATAAAATAAAATTAAAAAATATTTATTTATACTTTAAAGAAGTTACGGCCGTTACACTAAGTTACGACGGATGAACAGATGGAAGGAAGGACAGACAACGAAATTATTATACCTAATTGGGATTAATATTCCTTCTACTTAAAAAAAAATGAGATTACCACAAAATTATTTTGCTATTCTTGAAAAAATTTAAACATTTTACGTGTTGTAGACAAGCGTCGATTGTAAGTAATTAATCGATGATATTTCGTTTGTTTGTTAAATGAATTTGGATCTTCTCTGCAGCTGTCAAAAGAGAATAAATGTTTGATATTTAATGTCTCTGGTTTGCCTAAATTCTTGGAATAAAAAGTCTATCTAGTAGAATCTACGATACAATGTGTGTAAAGGTTGATGCTGTCGATTTTATGTGGGGACCTCTCTCCGATTATCTGCAGATCACACGTTTACACGGTTCTGAGATTTATCTTAACTAAATCTCTGAGACAACTAAAGCTCACTGTGTCTCATCCCGTGCACACGGGCATAATGTATTTGGTCTCAATATAATCATCGTAATGTGGCGTTACAGTCCATTACAGGTCAGAGGCTTATTGAACGGGGGATTTCCCTGAGGCATCTATCAGATCTACAAGATCAAGCAGCTGTGAGAATGTTGAATAAACAATTATCAGGTAAAAGTAAAAAGTGAATAATATTATGAGATATCTTAATTTTCACTATTCAAGAGGTAACTAATATTGCTGATTCTATTACTTTTATTATTCTTACAAAACAAACTCATTTTTACTCCCTTTCTTTAACTCGTAGCGTCTGCTTGCTTGTCTATCGAAAAAACTTTGGATCGATTTTTAATCCTTTTCCCATGATCCAATTGGGCTGAAACTTTGCAGACAGATTTGTGGTGACAATAAAAATAATCTAACAAATTTTCGTTTAAAAAAAATAATAATTTTGGATTTTTCGAAATTTTTTATTACTCCCTTTTTTAGCTTCGTCCTACTCAAGCCCAACGCGTGGGGTAAGCGCCAAACCTGTTTCAACTATTAAATGAGAAAGAGAGTATAATAAAAACTTGGTTTTTATTGGTTTTTTTCTAATTTTATTCAATTCATAATTTAAATACTGGAAATAAATAAAGCATTAAATGCCAGAATGCTTATTTTAAGATTCAAGGTGAAAAGCGAATATAGTATTTTTTTGCTCTTTATATGCTATTTAACACACCTTTTCATTAATATTTTCAATACCACTGCATGCCGATACCTCATTTTAATACTAAAAACTATAAAATACGTAAGTATAAAAATGACGCGGCACCTAATACTTACGAGTATACGATATGCATTCCTTTAAAACTAAGAAATTAACAGATGGAACTTCAGTGCAGTGTTTAATGTAGTAACTAAGGAACATAGTACTAATCTGTATAAAAATATATTTTTGGCACTAAGTGCACTATTCATTTCAATTTTAAATAAATTTGATATATTTTACTAGGGCACTTTGAAGACGGAGAAAACGCAAGGCGAAGACTACTATTTCTGATAAGATTAACAACGGCTCCCTTGGGTAACTAGACGTAAGACGAATAAGTAGAAAGATAATGGAAACCTCAACAAAATTTATGAATAATCAAATTGGATGAAATGAGAGCACCGTGTGAAAGAGAGGAAAATGTGTCGGAAGAAAAAGTTGGGTATTTTTTTATTTTGCCTGTGCATCTATGATAGGAGGAAAAATAAGGCTTTCAGCTTTTGCAATCTGATAAAAAAAACTTTAAGTGTTCAAATTATACAAACTCGGACAGTAGTTAATCCTTAAAAATGGATAAATAATTCCCAATTTTTAGGTAAATATAAAAATAGAATATATCTACAAACCATTTTTTTGTATATATTGTAACGTGAGTTTAAAATAATTGGAACTAGTCATATTCAGTCTAGTCTTTAAAATAATCTAGAAGATATAAGAAAGCACTCGAAGTTAGTCGAAAGGATAGGATTGCACGGGAATATTCGCGAAATGGCTATATTTACTCCTGTGTGTCGGTGATGTAACGTAGGTCTACCTGTCATACAAAATATGAAATATCTACCTTATTTACGAAAACTAAAACGTCACATTTTTTGTAATCATCGAATAGACATTTTTACACCAAAATTACTAAACTGTTAGGAATGTACAGATTTTTTAATTAAAAAATATTTATTCATTACTCTCGTATTTTCGGCCAGTGTGTAAGAGAGAGCAATGATTTTATAATAATTTACTAAAATAATGCAAATATGTATATTTACCTTACATAATTATATAAAGGGACCTTTAAGAAGTCTTATCTGTATTGTATATATGTATGTTTTATCACATATTAAAAACTATGCCGATTTTTAATCAGGTAACGCTGTGTTACTCCACCGTCCCCAAAGTTTTTTTTTTAGCATAGTCTTTTAAGAGTTCATTACACGAGAAATTTATAGAACGCACCCGTTATAAAAGTAAGGACGGGAAATATAGCTCCCTTCCAGAAAAATGTACAAAAACAAATTATGATTTCACAATTTAAAAGTTTGAATGTGTTAATGAGCTAGGAATTGAATTTTTACTAGAGATTCTACTACAGTATACGTATTTTGTAGCACAAAGAATCGACAATACAAATAAATATCGTACAACCGATATAAGGTTGATAGAGTGACGGAATGTTTAGTAAGGTGGTCTCGAAACATGGACTGAATTATTGATTATACGAGAATACGAGCTTGGCTACAAATGTTTACATTCGATCTTTCTGAATATTCAGTCAAATGTTGGGGTGAAAACGTGCCAGAATTGTGGCTCCATTCTAGATCTCGAAACGTAGGTTACCGCTCGCCTGGCCGACGAAGTAAAAATGATGGCAGGAGGCAGCTGGATGCGGAGGACAGATAATACAAATGAATAAAGAGGCCTTTATAAGCTCAAAACAGTAAAAACAGTACGTTTACGTGTTTTTGTATATACCATTATCATTGTAGAGAATGAAACATAACTCTCTTATGATCACTTCTAATGCTGACTTACAACTTTCTTCTGCTTCTTCATTACCTTCTTTCTATTTTTCTCTGCTCAGTGCTATTTTGGTCACTTGCGGTCTCTAAGAGTTCCATCATTCTTCTTTAAGTCTCTTCATTCTCCCATTCTTTATATAACACGTGAAACATATAACTCCACTCCCGTGGATGCTTGATGAAAATTTTGCAGATAATTTTCTCTAATATCAGTTTATGTAACTTTACGTGTTTCTAGGTATAGAGGATATTTTTATCACTCATCACTGTATCATATTTTTTTTACTATTCACTTCTTAGTTATGTGTTTCACATAACCATTCAATGCGATCATTTCGTATACAAACTAGATCACTAAGCTGCTAGTAATTTTGCACCCTAAATATTTATATTCTTGACTCATTCACAAATGAATTACATCTGATCGTAACAGATCCTTAACGGACTTACTCTCGTAGTTTATTTTTTCATCAAATCGTTCCGCACGACTTCATATTCTTTTCTTATTTTAATGAAAAACTTCTCTCTTATTTTAATCCTATACTTACTTCCACAAATCACCCTTGATCCATACATTTTTTAATCTATCATATGACGATCTATCACATACACACATTCAATTTAAATTATTTTTTCAAATGAAATTATAATATGCATTTAACAAAATAAATCGACGAAGTCCTGACGCCATCTACCAAGATTTATTCAAAGGTATTTTTAAATTATTGTAATAATAATTTACTTAAATTTTTCGGACCCACCGCCAGCAGAAATGGTGCTAACCTGGAGAAGTTGGTGGTGATTGGAATGGTGATAGGTCAGAGGGAAAGAGGGGACGATAACAATATCCTGACTACTGGAATGGCTACAAAGGAAGGAGAATCGTCAGAGATATTAACAAGTTGCAATCTTCAGTAACGAGGGAATTGACTGGAGATAATAAATTATAATAGTATATTTGCTTCAAATACAATAATAAATACATATAGCAATTTTTCCTGTATTTTTTTCGATTAATACATATTTTAGAATATTTATAAATTTTGTTTTAATAAAATAATGTACTAGATCGTTTGCTTTTAACAAAATTGCGATATGATGCATACAATATTACAAGCAGTTGTTTTTGACGGGTGATAACACTAAGTAATAAAGGGACGACCCCGCCGCTACCACTAAATAGTTGAAACAACGTCGTTCGCAAGGTCTTTGGTACAATGTCTGCAAAACTGTACAATTTTAAGGGACATAAAAAGGAATTTAACGTTCCGAAAACAATTTAATCCCGTAATCGCGAACTAACAGAAAAGATACAGAGGAGAGCGTTTCGAATAATTCTCGGTGAGCATTTTCATGCAAATTCCAAAGAGGCGATTCAATTCTGGACAAAGAAAATGGGATTACAAGCTTTTCCGCCCCGTCCATTATGGTCGCGCAAAACTAATGAAGCTACAGAAGTAAAGGGCACAATTCGGTCACCGGGTATAACTATTTTGAGGACATTTCTATATTCGTTTCGAGGAAAATTCGCGAGGACGTCACGACAATTGATGGCGGCACCCTAAGCCGCGCGGGACTGTTATATTTGTATATACGTATGTGTTTTAAAACCCTGGTGTGCTTAGGGATGAAGAATTCAAAAACTGATCGTTGCAGGAGTGTTTAAAGAAGATGAAAATCAAATGTGAATAAAGGATAAACAAACGAGGTTAAATAAAAAAAGTAACCCATAAAAACCAAGTTTTCATTATACTCCCTTTCTTTGTAAATTATAACAACAATTAAAGACGAATTAAAACATATAACATAACACTAAACTTACAGTAATTTAATATATTTCTAAAATGTCAGATGTTTTGGGCTTTGATAAGACACTTCATGCTTTGAAGATTGAATTCTAAAACCATTTGTCAGTCAATTTAGATTTTCGACATTCGTAGTGAAGTACCTATTATGTATACCGACGGAGTAATTCAAATTTAGAAAATATTCCGCGACGTTATCAGTCCGCCGTTTCTAATCAAACATTTCTAATGATTCCAATTTGAAAAAACCAATAAAATTTCTAAAAATCCGAAACTATACTATAATTATAAATTTTTTCATGAAAATTTGAAAGATCTTCTTGATCGTCGCCACGAGTCTACTTGCCAAGTTTCAGCTCGATTGGATCACGGGAAAAGGGTCAAAAATCGATCCAAAGTTTTTTTTATGGCAAGCCGGTAAGCAAGCAAGCAGACGCCACGAGTTAATATATAAAGGGAGTAAAAATACGCGGAATTTTCGAATTTCCTCGATTTTTCAGATTGCCCAGCAACATTTTCCCGAATTTATAGCTTGCGATGCATACTCAAGAATTTACCGCAATTATGTTATTTTCTATGTAAGTGTATAAAGTTTGTAATTGCTTGTCATAGATAGATAAAAAGACAACGTGAACAAATCTTTTACATATTTTTATCGTGATTTTTAAGAATCTTTAAAATAAATAAATAAATTTTTACGCGCGATCGCAAGTCCACATTTTTGGATACGACTGCTTTAAGGGATACCTGCGAAAGTCTACTATTTTGTAACGGGGCAAGCGAGTGAGTATTATTAGTTCAATAATTGAAGGCGTCCCTATAAAAAGGGTCTATATAGTACATCAGGTCAAAGAGTGATTTTATGTTTTGAAAATTATTTATATAACAGTATGCACCATGTGCGGTATTTACTTTCCATGATTTCAACTCAATCTCGCCGAAATTCTACCTCAAAAGTTACAAAGCTAACGTGGAAAAGTGTCTATATTCAATTAATGTATATTATAGATATCTTACAGAGACAAAACTGTATATATTATGGGAAAGTAGGTATAGAAGTCATTTGGGTGTACATAGGACTTATGACCTATCTTTTTTATGGTTGGCATAAGTCCTATGTACACCCAAAAGACTTCTATACCTACTTTCCCATAATTAATACAGTTTCGTCTCTGTGAGATATCTATAATATACATTAATTGATTAATAATGTCTCTGTGACATAAATCCAGCACTGTTCTGAAAGATTTGAACAAACTCAAAATATTCTGAAGTCTATATTCCTTTATATTCATCTGGTAGTAACAAATATGATGGATGCTGACAGTTCCAAGATGTCACTGGAATTGCTAATAACATGAAAAAACAAAGAAAACATAAATAGGGTAAGTGAAATTTAGAAAATGAAAAAATCGGACATTCTGATAATTTATTTCACAAAATGTTTTTTCTTTCTCCTGTAAATTTTTGTTTTTGCATAAAGACCCTTTTTATAGGGACGCCTTCATTTGTCACATTTTTTTCTGTTAATACTCTTGCCCCTGACGTATCTTGACCATTGTCATATCGAATGCATATTTTATTATTGGATGTTGAGAAGGTTACAAGTGTTTATATGTTCAGCGATTTCTTACTTATGGAAAAAATGGAACAAAGATTTGAAAAAGATAAACTACGCCATTTCTACATTAGTTTAATTCTAATTTTACCACGCGAGTTTCGAGAGTATCAAATTCTCACTGTTTCTTAGAATCTGACTCACCTGTCGATGAGAGATTAAATGATATTTTTGAAACTCGAATAGTAAAATATTAAATAATAATCAAACTAACAAAGAGATAATATAATTTATGATTGCAGATCGAAGAAGAAGTACTTATAAAATTAATATACTAGATAAGGAAATACAAACAACCATTCCAATAAACCTATATTTACAACTAATAACCAGAAGGCAACAAACAAAACAATGAGGTTATACAAAAAATAAAATCAATATCGCAACCCTTACTTTGTCATAAATTATTTATCAACGCTATGATGAGATACTGTATAAATAAATACACATAAAATGAAATCAGAAATTGAAAAAAGTTAAATGTATAAATATTAGTATTCAGTATTATTGTAATGCACATACAGTAGTGATGTATTATAGTTTGTGACCCCAAGAATATATTATTCGTATTTATTTTCCATTTCTGACCCGGATTATTTTAATCGGGTGTACGTGCGATAAATTTTCCGAACCAGAGACATAAATACGCAATCCTAAATTATAAAGGACAGTTACTTAAATGTTCTGGTGGCCGAGTTTCAACATTTATCTTATATTACTACTATTTTTTAACTATTTAAATAATTACAAATATTGAACCTATCTACAGCAAGCATAAAATGATGGGAAGACTGAAGAATAGGAAAAGAAATACGAGTCCTCATATGAGTGGTATATTTCCAGACACCGCTAACTCCAAACCAAAGAAATTTACAACAGGTCAAGTAATTTATACCTTATTGTGTGTGATGTTATTACCTACACTGTTAGTGTTTCTAGAAAGTTTGTTTACATTTATAACAAACTTTCTAGAAAAACTAACAGTGTAGGTAATAACATCTCACACAATAAGGTATAAATTACTTTATCTGCTATAAATTGTTCTGATATGAAGTTAGCGGTGTCTGGAAATATACGACTCATATATGGTCTGGTCCTAAGATATTTTGGCCAAAAAAAGACAGGTCTTTCAATCAAAGCAACCGAAATCAGGTTTGTAAGGTGGCTATCGCACTCAATATTCCTCTGTGGCGCGGAATCGTGGATATAAAAGAGAGATGAAGAATCGATGCTTTCGAGATTTGGTGCTGGGGATACATGTATCGCCAAAACACCAGCCCGGGACTTTTCAATGCCAGGAATTGGAACACCAATTTTGATGTAATATATTTAATAAAAAAGTACTTTGTTTTCACCACTAAATACAATATACAATATGAAAAATCTATGTATAGACAGGAAAAATATTAAAATATATATATATGGGCAATGAATAATAATTAAGTATCAACATGAAAACAAATTTAAAAAATTACTGTTATTTCAAAAAACCTAATTATTTATAATATTCCATTAACTAAAAAAAACTGTATTATTTGTTCGTAAAATTTATAACTCACCATAAGATGTTTCGCAAATTTGGAACAATTATTGCTACTTAGACACCTCAAGTGTTCTTTAATTCAAAATTTCTACACGTTTTTCTTATATAAAAATAATTACAATGATTATAAATCAATTTATAAACACCCAATTGTTTTAAAGAAACATCCTTATCTTTTTTATTTAATATGTACTTTATTAAATTAATTAATAGTGTAGAAATCTGGTTGAATAGAATTCGGGATATTAAATATGAAATTTTATTTATTTAATATTTTATTTCTGAAATTTATTAACTATTTAAGATTGTAGAAAAATTTCAGATTTATGTAATATATAGTCTAACGTATACATATGATAACGAAGTAATTCAAAAATGTATTAGTAAAAAGTCACTGGGTACAATCATCAGTTGGAACACTATTCCGTAATTCGCACTAGAATATTCCACCAGTTTCGAGTACACTTTGATCTAAGAAACAGTTTTCTTGTCTATTCGCCCGTTCCCGTGGCTTCGCAGCTGTGAAAACAAACGCTGAACGCGTAGCCTTTTACACAACGAACATTTTTCCCGAATTTTCTATTGTGTTCTATTTGCTATCAGAGTACTCTAAAACTTTTTGAAAATGAAAAAAAAATACTTTACAAAATTATGTAGGAAGTATACCAAACCCTTCAAGATTTTGTTCAACGATACTCGTTGTTTAACTCCTGTGTGTCGGTGATGTAACGTAGGTCTACCTGTCATACAAAATATGAAATATCTACCTTATTTACGAAAACTAAAACGTCACATTTTTTGTAATCATCGAATAGACATTTTCACACCAAAATTACTAACTTTAACTGTTAGGAATGTACGGAATTTTTAATTAAAAAATATTTATTCATTACTCTCGTATTTTCGGCCAGTGTGCAAGAGAGAGCAGAATATTGTACATCGCAGTTAAATCGAGCAAGAAAGAGCACGATAATACCATAAATTTCATGTAGGACAGAGATGGCGGTTGCTTGGATTTCGGCGAAAGAAAAAATAATATAGAAATACGATAGAGTCGGGTAACATGTGCTAGACAAAGACGGAGTGCATGCGACTGAAGCGAGCAGGCGACCGCGTCGTTGTATTCAGTTGCTATTGAAACGTCGGCGGAAGCGCACGCAAATTCGATTTGCCATGATTTTATAAAAATTTACTAAAATAATGCAAATATGTATATTTACCTTACATAATTATATAAAGGGACCTTTAGAAAGTCTTATCTGTATTGTGTATATGTATGTTTTATCACATATTAAAAACTATGCCGATTTTTAATCAGGTAACGCTGTGTTACTCCACCGTACCCAAAGTTTTTTTTTAGCACAGTCTTTTAAGAGTTAAAAGAAGCATTGCTCGCAATAATGTCGGTTTGGTAGATAAGAACCGCGACCGAAAAACTGCGCATTCCGCTACTTACGAAGCACAACAGGGTGGTCCAAATGTAGAATAAATACTGCTTCAGAATAGTCTGGAGACGCCTCGTGTTTAGCCTAATCCCGCCGAACAATATAACGGGCCGGACCAGGAACCGCCGGCCCATTAGGGATATTACTCCAGCAATTAAATAGGGCGCCCTAATACCTGGGGGGGATAAACGACGTG
Source organism: Agrypnia vestita (assembly GCA_016648135.1). Lineage (NCBI taxonomy): Eukaryota > Metazoa > Arthropoda > Insecta > Trichoptera > Phryganeidae > Agrypnia > Agrypnia vestita. The sequence goes on along the minus strand of JADDOH010006803.1, from coordinate 16,162 downwards.
TGAACTTGGCGGCTCAGAAGGGAAGGTGCTGCGAGGCAGGGTCGAAGCATTGTGTTGTCTGAAAGAAGAGGATGAAGGGGTTCAGGGATGGGTAAGCAACACGCTGACGGAAGAGTGTACAATTTTCGTAATTGTTTTTTTTAATCCTTCCCTAGATATGCAGCAACACAAGAGCGCCGATAAATCCTATGATATTTCCAAAATTACGCTTCATGTGAAATTCATATGTAAGCTGAGCCCAAAAAATAAACAGTGTACCTACGTAAGTTTTTGTACTTTCATACCTAAAAGGATCATAGCTAATTATAAAAAAATATTGGAAGAAAACTTTTATTAGGAATATGTTTTTCATTTTTAAGTTTAATTTTTGATTTTATTTTTATAATTTATCATATATTTTTTTTAAATAAAAAAATAGAGATGCGAACACGGAACGCGCGTCGCATCAATATTCTTACTATTCTCAAAATAAGCTAAACGCTTGTGCGAATAGGACTAACTTGATGAAGTCTTGGGATGGGGCTCGAACCACCGACCATCAGATCATTAGGCGAGCGTCATGACCATTATACCAACAAGCTACTAACAGAATTACATTTACCATTTTAATTATGCATGATGCTATTATTACCGAAAAACCAATGGTGTTTAGTATATATAATTAAAAATAATTATTTTACTAATCATTCCGATATAGAATTGATTCAGAGTGTTATTTTAAATATTATAAACCTCTACCAGAATTTAAGTCTACTGGTTTAGAGACGTACCCGCCTCTTCGTCAGGATCAACACTACACTACTATGTTCACAACACTATACACCACAACCATAGTATTGTTAACTTTTAACCAATATTTATCATTTGCGTGTTAATCTTTTGAAGGATAAGCATGCACTAACTAGCCTAGAAAACGATCAGGAATCTACGAGGGAGAGAAAGTGAGAGGGGGCGGGCGGGGGGTCAGGCCACTGGTATAATGTCTAACCACAAAGTAAATGCTTTAAATATCAAAAATATAAAATTGATTCGTTGGATGTCATTTGTGATATCTTTTGAAGTAAAACAGAAAGAAGTCGCATATTAATTTCACAGTGAAAAGAATAATAAACATCCGATTATAATAGTAATTATTAAGCAATATAAAATCTAGCCATGAAATTCATTAAACCAAAAATGTTCACGGAATTTTTAAAATCGACAATGAATCAGTCAGCACAAAACCACTAACTTTGACGATAAAATTAAGAATTATGTTCTTAGATGTGGTATCCGTTGCATACTGCGCATACTTTGGACAACGAGACAAAGGAACATTTCTTTATTACCCACTAGTCACTGAAAAAGACAATAAATAGTAGTAGAAAGATCGTTATACAAACAGGTTAGAAAATTTAAAAAAAAACATGTTAAATACGACTATGGGCTGAAGAAAATGTGAGCACAGCAACACCTTGCTTGAAAAAAAATCTTCCAATTCAAATTGGAAAACATGTCAACTGAAATTTCTGCAGGGTTTTTATCATTTTATTTAACTTGTATTGAAAAAAATGTAATCGATATAAGTTACTATAATGATGGTTCAACGTTTTGTAAAAAATAAGTCACAAATATTGACCTCCATTGACACATAATCAAGGCAGGAATAAAGCAAGCAGTCCTGCGAGGATATTAATATTTTCCAAATAACCCTGTACCATAACTGTAAATAACCAATGTTAAGATAGCTATGTTAAGATAAGCTAAAATGGCAATGGGCAGGACATGTTGCAAGACAGGATACTAAAAGATGGCCTCCCAGAGTTCTGAAATGGAGACCTTGGGAAAATAAAAGAGGCATCGGAAGACCTCAAAAGAGATGGGCCGATGATATTGATCGGGAAAGAAATGGCTACAATTAGCCAGCAACAGGGAAGAATGGAAAAATAAGGAAGAGGCCTATATCCAGCAGTGGAAAGACGAAGGCTGATGAAGAAGAAGAAGAAGAAGATAGTAGACCAATATTTACGTGCAACGTTAACATCACATCACATTAAGGCGCTACGATTAAATTTAGAGAGATATACACTCAAAATATCTACGAATTGATTATCGATAAGATGTAAGTATATTATTTAAATTCAGGGTATTTTAAATTGTAAACAGAATTAATGAGGCTGGTGTGAGACTGGGTCTTAACATGAACGTGGGTAAAACAAAGTTCATGGTGTTTAGTAAGCAAGATCACACGGGAGCACGCCTCACATTGAATGGGGCTGGTATAGAGAAAGTGACAAAGTTTAAATACCTTGGAAGTATCCTAGTGGAAGACCTCGACCCAGAAACCGAAGTCAAATGCAGAATTGAAGCATCGCGAGCTGCTTTTAATAAAATGAGACAGATATTCTGCAATGACAATCTTAACCTGAAACTTCGACAGCGACTGGTCAAATGTTATATATGGTCAGTCCTGCTGTGCGGAGTGGAATTGTGGACCTTCAAAGTGAGTAGCATGAACCGGCTGGAGGCTTTCGAAATGTGGATACATCGGAGAATGCTCCGGATACCCTGGACGGATATGGTCAGCAACACAAGAGTTCTTCAAAGAGCTAGAGTGAATAGAGAGTTGCTGACAAATATCAAAATCCGAAAGGTATCGTATTTGGGTCATGTGCTCAGAGGAGAAAAATACGAATTGCTCCACCTGATTCTGATGCGCAAGATAGAGGGTCGTAGAGGTGTTGGAAGGAGACAAATTTCCTGGCTCCGCAATATACGCGACTGGACGGGCATAAGAAGTGTTGGAGAGCTGTTTCGTGCTGCCCAGGACAGGGACGCTTTCTCTCGGGTGATAGTCAACGTTGGGGGGACCTGACATGACACCAAAAGAAGAAGAAGTATTTTAAATTAATTTTAAAAAAATGTATTGGATGGTAAAGGAGAGTCATTAAAGTGTTAACTTTTTACAAGTTAACGACCCTCGGCTGCATAGACCATCAAGTTGTTTCCCTAATCATATCAGGGCTGTTAAAATAATCTGAGCTTCCGTGATTGAGCGCCCCCGTCTATAAAATTTTTACGGCGTGTTTTTCAGGTATTTAAGCAGCGCCATTAAACAAAGGGTTTTTTTTTACGACACCAAGTGTCAGGACAGCACGATCGCTCGCGGTAAACAATCATAAACGAAACCGAAATACGCTTTATGTATTTTTATAGGGAACTGTTGACGTACATGGGAAAGCTATATCTTTATGCGTTTTTAATACAGTTATGAAATAATCCATCCCCCCCCTCAACCCCGTAGGGCGAGACAACACCTGTCGCCGAATATAACTTCCAGTAAATGGCTAAATAGTGTTTTGATTGACCACTTAATGGTTCACAGCGTCGCTGGATTGAGCCTTCAATGGGCGAAACAGCTGTCGCAGTAAAATCTGAGTTGAATAATAAACCACGTATTTGAAGTGTATATAACAGGCAACGCCACATGTTTTTAACATAATTTATTATATATTAATAGTAATTGTTTATGTATCTGAATCTGACACATTCATCGGAAAATAATCGACAGTCAATTTACTCTACACATATACAATGATTATTACTATTATAATAAACGTAGTAAACTTGTTAATGCGGAACTCATTCCTTAATTGTATTTATTGATTTCAGTTAGTCTTTATATTTTTCTAAATATTACTATTAGAACCAAATTAATTAATCAATTAGAAAGACATAGAGAAAAATTAAATGCACGAAAAAATATTTGGCTGCTACTGGGATTCGAATCACGGATATCCTCCAATCCGGGGCAGGCGCGTTCCCAGTTCTCGTTCACCCTGCACCTTAGTAATTGTATTGTCTAACTCTTTCTGTTGGTTCGTTTTTGGTGGTTATTTTTGGTGTTGGAAGTGATCTTTTTGATGCTATTAACAATTAAGGTACATAATAAACCATTAATTTATTGGGAAATTTAAAAAAAAAATTAATGCATTGTGTCCATTACCATGGAGCTCCTCCGTCGTGACTGAGAAGTAACTTTCCCGCTGCACGTTTGTTTGAAACAGAAAAAAAAATGTACATATTTAGAAATAAAATTTCATAAATGAAATAGAAAATGTTTTGCCCTTTCTGCGTGTCTCCTTTGAAAAACGTGCGTAAATCGTTCATTTTTGTATAAATAATACAATGAATCCCAGAAAAATAATGATATAAAATTATATCAATTTTGAAACACTATCAAAAAGTCAACACTTGTCTTTTATGGCGCACGTATTATTCAAGTAACATTTTATTTTTAAGTAAATTTTTTGGGTTGATTCTTTGTCTGAATTTCTTTTCTGGAACACCAGCCAACCCCTAACGAGCGGAGGCCTTTGTGGTCCATAGAGGCTTCGTTCTGAACTATCTCACGTGCGGTAAAATTTTTACCTCTCTTCAATATACCGGTAATTGAAATCACCTTTGGGGGATGATTTGGGGCATGGCCAAATTAAGGGTAGAACCTTATAAAGAAAATTCTTCCCTTCAAACCGGTAGAGATCGGGAGATTGGGGAGAAGGGATGCGAGAGGTTTGTATTGATATAAGGGTATTGGTATAATACAGTTTTTTTAAGATGGAAATGGAATAGAAACGAAATATTGAAATCACCCTCGTTTCAGTGATAAGACATGATATCTCGGCTGCTAACAATATCTTTAATTATAAAACATTCGATAGAAATTAATTGAATATTAAATACGTGTCTTATTATATTACAATAGGTATATTATATAGATGTCGTAAATAGATATTTTTCATATGATGAAGTTAGTAAGATTTTATGGGTGTTTGTAGGGCTTATGACTTGTAAGCTTGGCTATCCACATCTTATATCACATTTTTCAAATTTTTGTTAGTTTTATATATAAAAAGATTGATTTTATTATTTTTATGTATCTACTTATATTGTTTGATTAATTACACCTACATGTTTCGGAAAAAACTTTCCATCATCAGGGTGTTATATATATGTCAAAATATCAAAATGAATAATGTCTTTTGTTAATTGTTTTTCTAAATTATTTGAATTTTTTTAAAATATTGTAGCTGAAGTTGTTGATTTCTCGCAATTATTAGAATTTTTTTTTAGAATTGGCCTAGTAGTTAAATGTAATTGATTTTTCCGAAACATGTAGGTATAATTAATCAAATAATTTAAGTAGATACATACAAGTAATACAATCAATATTTAAAAAAATATCATTCTACAATGTTGCTGGATCAATTGAAAAAATGGTTTTATATATATTAAATTGACACACCTTGTTCCATATGTGTGCTGTTTTTATTTAAAATATGTGGTAGTCTATCATGAGTGGAATTGTTAAACGTTACATTATGTAAAACGATCATTTAAGCAAGCCGTATGATAGGTCATAAGCCCTATAAAAACCCAAATAGGCCATACGCCCAAAAAAATATAAACACCCAAAAAGACTTCCATACCTTCTTTCCCATATAAAAAATAGCTTCGATTCTATAAAATCCATTATTGCGTTCATAAAAATTTTGATAATGCTCAAAATATTCTAAATGTGTTACAATTATTTTAGCAGTCCACTATCAAAGAAAAATTTCAATATTTTATAAATATTATACTTATTGGATGCTGGAAAAAGATATGTGAAAGCCATTGAAATTAGGTGAAAGTGGTTAAGCTATAGAATGGAAAGACTAATTTATGGATAAGTACAATGCTGTTTATAGTGTTACATAAAATGACTACAGAAGAAATGTAGGATACCTACATACGAGGTGTTTATTCAGATAACTGAGATGTAAAATAAAGTATTGTTAGAAGGTCTCAAATAAAGTTAAACATAAGAGTGATGAATGAATGCGAAGGAAGCAATAGTTGTTTATCATAACAGAAGAGTACGGTATTCTATAATATTTTTTACTAGCCACGGTGGATAATCATGTGATGGCTAGGTTTTTTTAAAAATATAATTAATGATGCGGACACGGAATACTTCTTCTTCTTTTTCAACTTTATTTAGACTCAGGAGTCTGTTTCCTCTTGTGATGCTGAATTCCAGCTATCTCTCCATCGCTTCGGGGTTCTCCCTGGTGGACGCGCTCCATCTAGTACGCCATGCGGAGCTATGTATGGAAATCCTGTTGTACTCTTTCTATGTACATATTGGTGTACCAGTATCGTCGATGCTGTCGCTCCCATCTAACCACATATTAAACCTCGCAGGCCTCCCGGATTGCTATATTCCTCACACGATCATGCAGAGTATTCCCAGCAATAGCATGCAGAGTTCTCATTTCAGTTGTTTATAGCATGCTCTTTGTCTTGACAGTGTCCGCCCTCTCTTCAATACCATCTTTTTTTTTTTAAATGTGAGTTACAATTATTTTTGGCCTTGCTTGCTATGTACAAAGTCATATAAACTACCAACCTCAATAGAAATTTAGGTATTCTGCTCTAGCTACTACCAGCTTTGTTGAAACGGGAGGGATTTGTCCATTTGCTCCTTCGTATTTGCCTTTGTGGAGAGGGAACCACGGAACCTCTCTCAGAAGGAGTCGGACCTGAGGGGACCTTCCTATATCAATACCATATTTGAGAATAGGTCGCATACAGGTCTTGTAAATGCGTACCTTGCTATCTGTTCTCATATCTTTATCCCTCCATAAATCCCTTAGGCAGCCTGCCACAACTGCCGCCTTATCTACCTGAAGCCTTGCTTCTTTGGCGAGGTCATGGAGTTGAGAATTTCACTGAAAAGGTATTTGAACTGGGTTACACGGAATAGGTGTCGTTTAAATATTCTAACGATTTTCAAATGAAGCTAAACGCTTGTGCTATGAAAATAGGACGAACTCACTGGTGTCAAAAATGAACCACCAGATCATCAGGCAAGCATCGTGACCACTCCACAAATAAACTACTATTAAAATAAGAATGTTCTTAGGTTTTCACGGCCACTCAGAATCTTCAAGTTTGTGTTTACTGGGGTATTATGCCGTGTTGTTACGACCTTTCGGGCTGACGTTTCGGATCCCATTGCAGGGTCCATCATCAGGGCTGATGTGTTGTCTTGAATGTTGGTGTTTTGGTACCAACTTCAAAATTAAGGATATGTTGAGATCAGCAAAGGATCGAGATCGCTTAGAAACAGACGGTGTGTATAGACTCGATTGTCAAGACTGCGATAAATTATACGTCGGGCAAACGGCGCGTACCATTTCCAAAAGGGTCAACGAGCACAAACGGGCATGCAAACTCGGTCATCCAGAAAAATCAGCACTGGCTGAGCATTTTCTGGATACCGGCCATCATTTTGCATTCGAACCGAAAATCCTTGGAAAGCCTAAGAGTCACCATGCGCGTCTTATCAAGGAAGCACTAGAAATCTACAAGCATCCGATAAACATTAATAGAGATGATGGTCTCAAATTAAAAACATCTTGGTATCCGGCGCTTCAAAGTCATTCTCGTCGCAGACTCCGCAGAGATAGTGATCAGACAACAGATGAATCATACATACAACACAATACAAACACATCATGACTTCGGCACGGTATTGCAAGCCGATACTTAACCACAACACCAACATTCAAGACAACACATCAGCCCTGATGATGGACCCTGCAATGGGATCCGAAACGTCGGCCCGAAAGGTCGTAACAACACGGCATAATACCCCAGTAAACACAAACTTGATGATTTTTATATAGATAATAGAACCACCCCTCGCGGAGCAGCGGCTGACACTGTGAAAACCGAATGAAAGCAGATTTAATTCTGAATTGCATCATTTTGGAAGGTTAATTTTCAGCACACTCAATAGCAGCGCTTGTTTTCTATCGATTGCAATGTTTACATGTAAAATTGGCTAACGAGTTGCAGAGCAGCATACAAAAATATAAAAAACCGCAAAAAAACCTCCAAAACGTACGACATTTCGTGGACACGCATTCGGAATGAAAATTTGGTATGTCTATACCGCACTGATGCATACTATTACGTGCTATGTGTGGGAAGTTGTCGCACCTCGCTACGATATTAAAGAAACAGAAAATTTTGATTTTGGGCGGATAAAAAAAACTGGAGGGGGTAAAAAAAATCGAAAGATGGGTAAAAAATGGCGCCTTTAATTATTATTCGAACGTGATGCTCGATTTTTGAATTTCATTCAAACTATGCAAACAGTCGTAGAAACATCGCGCTCGGTAAAAAGAAAAACAAAAAAAGGGTTATTTTTCTCACGGCAAAAGGAACAAATGCAAAATTCCAACAAACAAAAGAAAAACGGCCGGATTTTGCACTATTCATGTTTTTCACTATGTTTAATTGCAAATTAAAAGAATCTAAAAATGAAAATAATATTTCGTTTTTGAGAAGGGCCCAGCAGAAGGGGGGTAGGGGGTGAGGTCCCGATAAATAAAATAAAAATCAGATTCCAAAGAGGGTTTCGGGAAAAGTTTTCATTTTCAGGATCGGATGAAAACTCGCTTAAAGTTATTAGCGTTGCAAAGTGGATTTTCGGATTAAAATGAAAAAAGCCGAAATTCGACTGAATTCTGAGGAGGAGAGACGTCCCACGATGAATGTATTTCTCAAAGTCGGTGGGCTGCGCCCGTCTGGGGAATTTGAAATTTTTGGTATCGAGCTCTCGGTCGACGAGTTTTTTTGCAAAAAACGAAAACAACCACAATGACCGTGCACAGTGACAAAGTTGTCAAAATGCGTTGTCATCGACGTCGAGTCGACTTGCAAAATTTTTGTTCGATTGGATCACGGGAAGTGCGTTAATTTTCACTTCCAAGACATTTCCACACACACGTACGGTGGCGAAACTAATATAGAGAATTTAATAAGTTTTATTTTCCTTGTCTTAATTTTAGCAAAAGTGGAAACGATCTCCTTCAAATCAACTGTTTCAGCTATTTCTTGTACTATTGACAAAGTTGACAACCCCGCAAGTCTTTCTTGAGCCATTGTAGAGCACAGGTACGTTTTAATTTAGAAAAACTGCGCTCACCACTGGCGACAGACACGGAAGCGTCAGGAACACCCTTATTGCAGTTACTAAATTAGGTAGGCTATCTACTAGCCCATTTTCACAGATGTAATTTAAAAATTCTTGTGGCGTAGAATTATTTGGTACTTCTCGCAATAGCTTGTAATTCGCTGCATAAATCGGTTGCATCAACATCCTTAGAGTCCCATGACTAAGAGATTCTCCCAACTTAACACAGTTTTTCAGAATAGCTTTGAAAGTTTTATTCTGCATCTCACGAATGTTATAGAGACATCCAAAAACATGATTAATGATTTTTATCTGATTAAACCTCTCATCGATTGAATATATTGTTGTATCCAGTACACAAAAATATAAATTAATTTTGAACTGGTCTATCTCATCATATATGTATAGGCTCATCTTCCGCTTCATAACAAAACTACCTATTCTTCTTTCTTAAGCGGACTGACTTCGATTCTGATGCGAAGATTGCGGGAATGTTGGCTTCTTCTGAAATATCCCTCGCATTTACTAGCATTTTTTTGAATTCTAAATCACATCTACATTTTTCTAGGAAGGTTTTTGTTTTTGGGAGAGCATTTGTAGCAGCGTTAAGATCAAATTCCTTTGATTGGAGAAGTTTGCTAGTCAAATTTTGGCGCTCCAGGGTGAGACGGGTGAGGGAAGGGCGTTCGGCTATGTTCGGCGGCACCCGAAGTTAAGGCCGGCGAGCCGCTTCCGCTGAAGGGAGCCGCGCGCGGCGGCCGCACGTTCGAACCATTCGCCCGATGCGTGGTCTTGTCGCCGACCATTCGTTCGCTATGCCAGTGCCGCCCCCCAAATACGAGCGCCCTAGGCCATCGCCTAGTTTGCCTATAGAACGGGCTGGCCCTGTGCGGCCCCTAAAGATCCGCAAAATGAGAATCGATACTTTTCCCAGCTATATTAATATAGATTATTTTTTACTCCATCATAGCAAAAATTACAATAAAATCATAAAATTTATAAAATCAATTCTCAAGTATAGGTACTACGAAAAATGTGAAAAATTTATCGAGGTATATGGCAGCACATCGCTAAAACTTAGGGGTTAGTGCCTCGAATTTAAACTTAGTTCTCTGCTTATTATAGCGAAACTGAAAGCACTACACTATTGAATCAAGGATTTATTTTCAGTTGCGAGTGCACATACTCATAAATAACTAAAAATACATTTTATGAAAGTGAATGTTACGAGACCGTCAAAGTTCCTACTATTTAATAGACAAAGTTGCACAATACTTAATATATTCACAGCGCTTCATATTATTTATATTTAAAGGGACTTTTACTCCCATTTTTTATTTTGAAGTCGATCTACTACTTTCTACGTAATTATAAACCCGGCACTACCCGAAGTCAGTTCCACTTCCGCGCCGGTCGCTCGGTTGGTTGGAAGGTACAACCTGATACAAGATAACCAATCAACGAGAAACCGACGTAAGTGACCAGCGTCCCCCTTCTTTTGCCCTTCTCTCTCTCTTTCTCTAACAACTTCTAGTAGAAACTTCTAAAATACCTAGAATAAATGCGAAAATCAGCGAAGTGTTACCATCGCATTATTTATTAAAACTTTATCAAGTTAATTCTGCATGAAGAACAAACCAATATCAAGAATTAACCAAATACTTTGTAGGATCGAAATGCAAATGATTTCAGGATTTGTTGATATTTTTTTAATTTAATGCTTAACTACAACAACAAACTACAACAAAGAAAGATTAATGGAAACTATGAGTAATATGGATAACTTAAAGCAAATGGAATATACCTAATGAAAAAGCCGAAACATTAATAAGACGAATTAAAGAAGCAATAAACAATATGATCCCAATAAAGACAATAAGTGTGAAAAGAAATAATAAATGGTATTATAAAGAATTACAATTACTACATTTTAAAGAGATAGATGTTATAAAATAGCAATATTATTGCAGAAAACACAGGATTGGATATTATTTAAACGAATTAGAAACAAATACACTAAATAATTGAAAAATACAAAATGTGAATATTTTAAAAGTAAAATATCTAGTGAAAGCGGAGATCCCAAAAAATGTGGAAAACAATAAAAGAATTAATGCAAACTGAAGACAAAGAAAACATGCAAGACATTACATTCCCTAAACAAATACAAGACAATATACAAACTTGCTTCAATAAATATTTTATAGAGAGCATTATTGAAATAGATAAAAGCATACCAATAGTGAAGGAGACCATCAAGAAAGACGTATCCAATGTAATCAACAAAAACTTGAGTTTAAAGAAATAGATATTACATATCTCCAACAAGTATTAAAAAACACTAAATCAAAAACAAGCCCAGATGGGATTAGTATTCAAGTACTGAGAGATATAATGCCAGTCATAGGAACGCATCTCCTGAGCATAATTAATGAATCTCTCTTAAATGGAAAATTTCCAAATATGTAATTTCCATGTGGAAAACCTCAATGGTGTTCCCTACTCCTAAAGTTAAAAATACAAATAAATACGAAGAATTTAGACAAATATGTTACCGAAATACGAACAAGTACTATAAATTGTCATTAAAAAAACAATTAGTTAATTACTTAGAAACGAATAATTTGCTATGTGAAGAACAATCTGGATTCAGGAACGATAACTCTTGCGACTCGGCGATAAATATAGTTATAGACACATGGTAAAACGAAATGGATTGAAATAAATATATATTATATTAGCGGTATTTTTAGACTTCAAACGAGCATTTGAAACGATAGAAAGAAAAAACTAATACAAAAATTAGAAAACATTGAAATTTTAAATATCGCTCTCAACCTATTCAAAGAATACCCTAGTGAAAGAAAACAAATAATAAAAATATTCAACAAACAAATTAGATAACTCAATATCCGAACCAATAGAAAATGCACTGGGAATTCCTCAAGGATCAGTATTAGGACCTATATTATTTATTATATATATATATATCAATGATATTACTCAAATAATTAAACACTGCAAAATAAGATTATTCGCGCAAAATAAGATTAATCTACATATCAGGCGAGGATTATACAGATGCAATAGATAAACTGAACGAAAACTTAAGTAGTATATCGGTCTGGTTAAAAATAAATAAACGTAAATTAAATATTAGCAAAACAAAATATATGGAAATAGGCAAAAAAACACCTAATATACTGATAAATGTTAATATTGATAAATATTGATGGTGATCTCATTGAAAAGGTGTATGAAATTAAATATTTAGATATAATTTTAGATTCTAAATTAACTTTGGCGACAAATTTTGAATATGTTCTAAAAAAATATTTTTTCTTGGAAGATTGAGAGAAAAATTAAGTAAAAATAGTGCAGAGTTAATATACAAAACTATAATATATAATAATAACTCCTCACATGGTTTGTTCACACAATAGTTTACTATTGTGCTATAGTCTTGTATTTGGCCAATGAAGGAAACATCAAGAAACTACAAGTGATGCAAAGCAGGGCAATGAGAACCATATTAAAAAAAGTAAATACACCAGAATTGAAGAAATAAGAAGAGCACTCAATCGGATGGAAATAAAAAAAATTATAACGTTCTCATATTTGTACATAAAATTCTCAATGTATCAAAGTATTCATCAAAATATTTTTTGTACAAAATTATTGTAAATGGTGATATACACAGCGCCGCACACTGGGTCGAAACCGTAATTTGAGGGACTTAGGGACCAACATTCTTTTTTTACTTTTTCTTTATGTGGATGGATAGAGCTCATTAACCTTATCAATAGTTGTCCTATAAAACTTTTTCCTAAACTTTATAGTTTGGGCAAAAAAAAAAGTTTTGTATTTTTTGTATGGAGCGGATCAAATAAAATTAAATTTCTGCGAAGTGGTGACTGACCCTGATTTGAAACCTTTTTTTTCTCATACCTTGTCTAGTCTACCATCGTTTTATGCTATTAACGTGTACATAAACTTGCAATTCTACCAGATAAATGGATCGAAAAAATAAAAAAACGTATATATTTATAATATTATTTTTTATTTTCTTAATTTCTTTTATGTCAAACTAAATATGAAATAATGAGTACAAGTACATTATAACACAAATAATCAACAAAAAACCCAACAAAATTAGACTAAAACTAACTAAATGAACACTTAATAATACAACAGAAAACTTATTTTTTTTACAATTGTAGATAGAAGTTTTACGATATATATACAAGGTGTACCAGAGCTAGCAGCAGAAAATTGGCCGGTAGATTTCTGACTATGTTATGAGTCTAAAATTTTCAAGCAACCATGGCCTAATATCAATAGTTATGGAGATATGCAATATCAAAGTTTGCCTTTTTAAATTTTTGCAAGGTTTTTATCATTTTATTCGACTTGTATTAAAGCGAATGAATTTTTCATAAAAGATATAATTTACTGTAATGATAGTTCTACTTTTTGCAAAAAAATAAGTAAGAAATATTTAAAAAAATGCAAACTTTGATATTGCATATCTCCATAACTATTGATATTAGGCCATGGTTGCTTGAACATTTTAGACTCATAATATAGTCAGGAATCTACCGGCCAAGTTTCTGCTGCTAGCTCTGATACATCATATACTATCGTAATTTGTAAAATAATATGTTTGCTATTGTATTATTAGGTGTTCATTTAGTTAGTTTTAGTCTAATTTTGTTGGGTTTTTTGTTGATTATTTGTGTTATAATGTACTTGTACTTACTATTTCATATTTAGTTTGACATAAAAGAAATTAAGAAAATAAAAAATAATATTATAAATATATACGTTTTTTTATTTTTTCGATCCATTTATCTGGTAGAGTTGCAAGTTTATGTACACGTTAATAGCATCAAACGATGGTAGACTAGACAAGGTATGAGAAAAAAAGGTTTCAAATCAGGGTCAGTCACCACTTCGCAGAAATTTAATTTTATTTGATCCGCTCCATACAAAAAATACAACACTTTTTTTTTTGCCCAAACTATAAAGTTTAGGAAAAAGTATCATAGGACAACTATTGATAAGGTTAATGAGCTCTATCCATCCGCATAAAGAAAAAAGTAAAAAAAGAAAGTTGGTCCCTAAGTCCCTCAAATTACGGTTTCGACCCAGTGTGCGCCGGCCCAAGCAAACTTGGCGCCCTAGGCGACAGACTGGAATGGCACCCTTTTAAAAAAATTCACGTCAAAATAAAGCACTAATATAGATAAATGATAGATTAAAGTGAGTAATTTCTCATAAAATTATTAGAACACAGATATGATTTACTTACATAAAAGTGAGTGTATCCAACTTCTTTTTGCTGAAAACTTTTTGAAAAAACACTAAATAGAGCTATTAAAATAAACACTAAATAAAGTTATATAATTTAACCCATAAAAACAAAGTTTTTATTATAAATTCTTTATACGTAAGTAAAAGACCTGTATGCAGAATTTTTCATTTGATGTAATTCAAAGTCATTCAGACTTCTCTGTATAGGATGGATGCTTCTAAGGCCCGGTTGCGCCATCTAAAGTAAAGGTAAAAAAAGTTACTCGAGTAACTTTTTTTTACTAAAACGGGTTGCGCCATCTATGGTAAAAATATTTTACTCGCCGAAGTATAGTCCGTCTAAGGCGTCTGATACACATGCTTCTTTAGTGGCACGTGAGCATGCGCAGTATCGACTTTGACAGTGGCATGCTTATTAGTGGCATGTGTGTACGCACATTGCTTTTGAGCATGCCACCTAGTGGCATGCCCAAAAATCAACCGCCGGTTGATTTATAAGCCTGCCACTGTCATTCACCATAGAGAAGGGGTATCTTTGGAGCATGTGTGAACAGACTTGCTTATTTATGAGCATGCTTATGTCATTCGCGGGCTTCGCGGCTAGTTAGATCGATGCGATCTTCTCAGTCGCGACAGATGAAAATAAATATGGGCGCGTTGGGGAGAGGATTTTTATTAAAACATTATTTTCGTGATTATATAAGATCACGTATTACAAGAAGATATTATAAGAATTCTGTGGAATACCGGTCACCGTTGTGTAAAAATAAATAGGCGAAAATAAGTACGAAAACTTATTAATAGGCCAGAATGATTCAAATCTACAATAAAAAATTATTATAAAACTAAAATCAAAAATGTGCGGTTGGAAAACTCGGGAACTTTTTTGAGTTATGGGTTACGTGAATTTCTATTTCAGTTTGCACAGTTCCATTTTGAACACGAGCGTCTATTCTCTGACAAAGAGGCCACAATAAGCCTGTGTGTTTGATGTTAGCGTTGGGCGCTTATTTATGAGATCAATAATAAGCTGCCAGTAATGAGGCAAGTGTTGTACAGTTGTTTGTTAGGGGCCATGCTCATAGCATGCCAAGGTAAAGACAGATGGTATCTTACCTTTAAGGTATCTGAAGAAATGGCCAAATTTGGGACTAACGACGCCATATTGGATTATCTACAGCTGACAGACCTTTGACAGCCTTTGTTTACAGAGGGGTTCACGACTGTTTCGATAGTTTTTTAAGAAAATTTTAGATTGTCACCATGCCAAAAACCATTAAAAGCGGTGTTCGGGAAATAATCTTGAAAATGCACACGTTTTTTGAAGATGAACAACGTCTGAAAGCCTCAATTATACCGTTTGATTTTGTTCATAGACTTATTGCCGCCACTTCAGGTTAGTGCTGCCATGCAGTTATAATGATTTTCCCATACTTAGTTTTTTATTTTACTATTATACAATTTCTTCAGGTATTTCTGAATAGGCAATTTACAAAATAGTTAAAGAAGGTAAAGTGGCCGTAGAAATGGGCATTAAAATATCTACACCCGGAAAAAAAAGAACAAGGATAAGTGGAAAAATTGAATTAGAAGCCGTAAGATGAGAAAAGTTTTAGAACATATTTTATTCGATAATTTTTTACATAGAATTTTTATTATTTATACTTTTTATTACATAATTCATTAACGAGTTCATTTGTATAAACATCTTTTTTCAAAAATAAACTTTTTATTTATGCACATTAAAGACTGGTTGTATCAACTTACTTTATAGCAATAGTTCATTTAAAGCATAGATTCTTATGAGAGCGAGTTGTTTGATCGGTGGAAAATGCAAAATAT
>JADDOH010006800.1:0-27763 GCA_016648135.1 Agrypnia vestita | reverse complement strand
GGAACTCAAACATACCTGTAATTATAATTACCTTTCGATATATTGCTACGCCTTTTAATCGGTTAACCCAGCTTGGGCGAATTGGGAAGATTAGGTCCCACACGTCAGGGCTAATAATGGGCTTCTTTTGCTTTTATTGTTTTCTGTATTCGTTATTATTTATTAGGTGGAAACGTGAGAAGATGTTTTATTTTATTCATTCAATAAACATAATATCATATTTTTACGAGTCACGATAATTATTTATATGACAAATTGTTTAATTTTATCCATTCAATATAAATAATTTCATATTTTTACGAGTCATCATAGTTATTTACTTATATGACAGATTGTTTTGTTTTATTCATTTAATATAAGTAATATCATATTTTTTACGCGTCACCGTAGTTATTTATCTATATGATTTTATTATTATTAGTGATGCAACGAATACTAATTTCACGAATTCGAGTATCAAGCCTACTATTCGGTGAATACGAATGCGAATGTTTCCACCAGGTGGCGGGACTCAAACATACTTGTAATTATAATTACATTTTGATATATTGCTACGCCTTTTAATCGGTTAATGGATAGTACATGTGTAATGTTTACGCCTGCATGTGATATCACTATGCAGCGTAGATGAACTATATTTAAGGGGTTATGTCCTGCATGTGCTCGGCGTAGAGGGAATAGTCACATTGTTTTATTCATTCAATATTAGATATTTGAAATGTTTCTACAACATTTTCCATTATTGTGGGCAGTTCGCGGTTTGATCAGGGGTAGTTAACCTTCGGTCTTCCGTAACCGTGATAGTTTTCATATGACATTGTTTTATTCATTCAATATTAGATATTTGAAATGTTTTCTAGAACATTATTCACTATTGTGGGCAGTTCGCGGTGTGTTCAGGGGTAGTTAACCTTCGGTCTTCCGTGATCACGTTATTTACTAATATGACAGATTGTTTTGTTTTGTTCGTTTAATATAAGTAATATCATATATTTTTATGAGTTACCGTAATTATTTATCTATATGATTTTATTATCGAGAGTGATGCAACGAATACTACCTTCATGAATACGAATATCAGGCCTACTATTCGGTGAATACGAATGCGAATATTTCCACCAAGGTGGGGGAACTTGAACATACTTGTAAATATAATAACCTTGATGCAACGAATACTACCTTCATGAATACGAATATCAGGCCTACTATTCGGTGAATACGAATGCGAATATTTCCACCAATGTGGGGGGAGAACGCAAGCATACTTGTAATTGTATTGTTTATGTCTGCTTGTGATATCACTATACGGCGTAGATGAACTAGTTTTAAGGGGTTTATGTCCTGTATGTGCTTGGCGTAGAGGGAATAGTCTTCTTGTTTCTAGGATCCTAATACAGGTTTACAGGTGCTGATATTGAAATATATATACAAGGAAAACACTATTTTGGGAACTATTAACTGGATGGAAGATATTGGAGCACACATACACACAAGGAGGACGTTATGTTAAATACATGACTGGAAAGTTGTTATTGGGAAACACAGGCGTCCAGTCGGCGGGACGCAAGCATACTTGTAATTATATCGTTTGTGTCTGCATGTGATATCATTGTACGGCGTAGA
The DNA here is from genome assembly GCA_016648135.1 of Agrypnia vestita. Classification (NCBI taxonomy): domain Eukaryota; kingdom Metazoa; phylum Arthropoda; class Insecta; order Trichoptera; family Phryganeidae; genus Agrypnia; species Agrypnia vestita. The sequence continues at coordinate 26,140 of JADDOH010006800.1, read as the reverse complement.
TGAACTAGTTTTAAGGGGTTTATGTCCTGTATGTGCTCGGCGTAGAGGGAATAGTTTTCTTGTTTCTAGGATCTAATACAGTTTTACAGGTGCTGATATTGAAATATATATATATATACAAGGAAAACACTATTTTGGGAATCACTAACTGGATGACAGATATTGCAGCACACATACACACAAGGAGGACGTTATGTTAAATACTTGACTGGAAAGTTGTTATTGGAATACACAGGCGCCACTAGAAGATATGGGCAGTTTGCAGAGAACTTCAACTTCTGTCAGTTAAGGACCTTTTACTATTACTATTCTTTCGCCTTTTTGCATAACCGTGGATGAACTAGATTGAAGGGGTTTATGTTCTGTATGTGCTTGGCGTAGAGGGAATAGTTTTCTTGTTTCTAGGATCTAATACAGTTTTACAGGCGCTGATATTAAAATATATATACAAGGGAAATGAAGGGGTACACAGGCGCTGGTAATTGCTCAATTTTGGAGAGTTATATTACTTCGGATCAGGATGCCATCTCAGAAGCAGACCAACTACAGAACTAAGATAAGAACCTTTGATATTATTTATTCCTGATGTTTTCTTATGTGTATCAAATGGAATGTTCGTGCTATATAATTTGTCATTGTCTCATGGTCACTATTCATTTCATTACGTGGGTTCAGAGTTCGACGGTAACGGACGCGGAAACAAATTAGTACTGATGTCGGGACGTAACGTCGGGATTATATCTTAATTATCTTTAGGATAGAAGCGAGGTCATCATACGTGCATTCTGCATTTCAAACGTTTTACTAACATATATAAATACATATTATTGCGTTTTACAAATTGAATAGGTTCACGGAAAATAGGCATTTCGCCCGGTTGTGCAATATTAACTTCCAACGTAGCATAATGAGATCTTATTACCGGCGCTAGACTCTTAAGGTTAGGCACGCGGGGATTATAAATGGGATAATGAACGAGAACCGAATGGGGAAGTTCGTCTCTTCATGGTTGGGAGGCGAGGAGTCGTGCGTCTTTCACGCCCCGTGATCTTGGGAGGCTGAATTTCGATTGTGGAAAAAGATGAAGTTGGATCTACTCGCGTGGCAAGACAGGGTCGAATGTCGGAGCGCGCGTTCTCGGCTATGGAGTCTGATTAGATTGGGGGAGACACCTTAGGTCAGGGACTAGGTAGGGCCATCTTAATTGTATCTACCCGGTTGTGACTGGGTTTTAAAGCCAAGAATTACAGGATGGTCTGAAGGTCTTGATGCGGTTACCCCTTTAACATCTAAGGGGAAGAACCTCTCACGTCTTTTCAGTCCCCTTGGTGCGACGAGCTCGGGCTCTGGTTATGAATGTATGTGAATGTAATAACTCCGTACTCAAGGACGAGATAGGACGTTCCTCATGAACGAGAAATTATAAGATGCAGGTAGCAGTTCGACAATCAATACTTATGCTCGGGACCGCTTTAATGAACGAGATCTGTCAGCAGTTTAACAATCAACTTTATGATCGGGACCGCATTCAGGAGCACGATGGCATTACTAACATCATCATTCTCATCATTCACCACCTTTTCTAACTTGCTGTATACAGAGACCTTCGGGGTTCTCCCTTCCCGGCCAGCGAGAAACATATCAGGAACTTCACAATCAACTGTAATAATCATGCTGTTTTACCATCATTTAATATCTCTAGTCAATAAGACTACACCGTGGGATCAATCACATCAAATATATTTGGCGATGCTAACATGGCTCTGACTGACGCACTCAAGGGAGAGTCTTTTCCAGTCACCCAGTTAGTTCATTCAGCCCTTTAATCAGCAGTAAACATCATAATAATCCGGCTCATGTAGCCGCAACGTGGGATCCTCATCATATACACCAGTCAATTTGACTGCCCCGCGGGACAATATACAAACCTTAATATCAGACGCGGGATTTCTTCCTGATATGTTTGTCGCCGGGAAGCGAGGACTTCGGGGGATTCCAGCAGGAGCAATAGAGTCTCGGCTTGATCTTGGTCTGCAGCTTAGTGTGGGAGGTTATGTCTAAACAGGAGTTAACCACCGGATGCGGCGATGCTCTGGGGCCGCATCCCCCTCCCCCCTACAGGGGGGGGGGGGCATCTAGAATCCACGTTTGAACAGAAGTGGTTAGACACTTCTTAAATTTCACTTACAAATCTGTATCTTCCATTCCCTTAGAATCTCGGGCTGCGATAATGTCAGACAAAGCTTGCCCTGAGCCTCTGTTGCGCCTAGTTGTTGTGAATATATATATGTTTGTCTTCCCCTACTATGTACTATGAACAGATTGAGCAGATTGGACAACGTGAGACGCGCTATCGGTAGGTTTCTTACTTGTGTTTTGAATATAACGTATGCTATTATATCTTGTAAATCTGTCATAAATGGGTGCCGCATGTGGTTGTGCTGACACTGTTCTAAGCTGCTATTATGAGATGTTGATAATCAATGCGGGCGGAATCTTTGGCGTATGCCGTTAACTTGGCAACGATTGTATTGTTTTATATTACAGTATTTTAACCCCGATGGTATTATAGCTATGGCGGTTCAACGTGAGGGAGTTTTGCTACTAGCGTTTATTCCTAGGCCACGCCGCATATAATTGGCTTTTAGGCCAACTCCGGACGTGGACAATATCGGCTATCTCTCATATAGGCGAAACTGTAGAGTTCTAGAACGGTTTCTAGAAGGACGAGTACGGATTAGTCGCGTGCGTTTGTTGTTTCCATAGTTAGGTAAGAATTCGATCTATATTAGTCTAGTCGCGTTAATAAGAATACGAATCTCACCACATATCAAAAGAATTTTGGATAGCTACGGGCACAACGGAGGAGGAATTTTCCTAACCACTAGATAGATCACGACTGGCCAATTTTGAAAATATAAATTCTTAACAAAAAAAAAAAAAAAAAAATATTAGCTTTCATGTAAATATACTTCCGAAGTTCTAAGTTCAACTTAAGTTTTCATCTAGTAGCTTAAAGCATAAAGTGTGTGCTTAAAAGTCCCAAAAGCTGTAATAAAGCTCAATTCGGTAGCTTAAAGTCTCAAGCTTTGGGCTTTTCGTAAAACTTACATTATTAAACTTTATAGTTAGGTATTTAGCTTAGGTGTACAGGTAGATACGTTACAATATGGTGAGGCAGATACTAGAAACTCGTCCCCCTCCCTAATCATGTATATTATGTACATCACAAGCCCCTTTATGTTTTAATTTAAATTTAAATTTGGAACAATCGGTTAAATGTTGTTTTATCTGTCATTGTCAAATTGACTTATCTATGATTATGTCCTATTTGTGTTATCCTTTAATTGTGGGAGACATTTAACTATTTTTACTACCTTTCTTTTAACTCGTAGCGTCTGCTTGTCTACTTGTCTTGTCTGCTTATCTGAAGAAAAAACTTTGGATCCATTTTAAACCCCTTTCCCGTGATCCAATCTATTTGAAACTTTGCAAGTAGACTCGCAGACAGCAAGAATATCTATCAAATTTTCGTTAAAAAAAAAATAAATTTTTGTATTTTTCATATTTTGAATGGTTTTTTCATACAACTTATTAAGTTGTATGAAAATATTTCAACGCGTCTGGTAGACGCAAAACCTATTACTCAAAGCCCAAAGCGTAGGTTAAGCGAAAAAAAAAAGTTTCGACTAGTAAATGAGAAAGGGAGTATAATAAAAACTTGGTTTTTATGGGTTACTTTTTTTGTAAATTTTCTTATCAAGCGATTGTGTCTCCCTCTTGGATGACCGAATTAAATAAAATAAAATATTGAAATAGTGCTGCGCTTATAAAAACCTTAAATAACTACTAACAAGGTGACACATTAACCATGTCTGTACCTGAAGAAACATTGTTTAAAATTAACATTTAAATTACAAATATTTTAACTTGAAAACTAAAACATTTATCCCGGCCGTGCTGGCTCGGCGCTCGCCGCGGTGAAACCCGAGCGCAGTTCAGCCGGAAAGCCTCTAGTGACGCGGAATTTGAAACTACTTTGAGTGGTTTAGGGTTCAAGTGACGTTCGGGAAAAATAAACAAGTTATTTAAATATGTTCGCGTGCTCCCTCGACGAGAAACTGAAGACGGAATGGAAATATCTGACAGGAAAAATTCTCAGATTTCTCATAAAATTTTCCAGTTTCATTTTAAAGGATACGTAAAATTGATTGAGAAAATCTACCATTATTGATGATATTTTATAGGAATAATATCTAAAGGAATATCACATTGTTACGAGGATCTTAAATACAATCAACTGGGCTATTTTTACAATTACTAGAAATGTAGAGAAACTACTAGGTACCACGTGCTTTGTTTTAACCATTAATTTTATTTAATGAATTTTCGCAATTGATGTGTTAATGTTATTAATTTGTAAATCAAATTTTTCACTACTAATACATATTTCTATTGAAATTTTATATAATGTTATGTGTACCCTACATCAAAATACTGAAAATTGATTATTAAAGAGTTACATTCAAATAAAAAATTATGAGTGAGTTTAAAAATAGAATGTTGGTTAAGTAAGTATTTAACTAACATTCTGTTAGAGTTTAAAAACTAAGTAGCCAAAGCTCCGATTAGAGTGAGGAAGATTATTGAGGAGGCCAAGACCCACCAAGGGTTGTAGTGCCAAGAGTGAAGATCCGATTAGAATTAATGAAGAATACGATAATTTTCAATTAAACATATTATTTCCTTAACGATATCGTTAATGGATAATATATGTTAATCAATTAATAAATGAGACTCACAGATAAGGTCGATATATTCACGAAAATGTACAAGGGGGTTAAAGCGTAATTGGATAACGTGCCTGCCCCGGATAGGATGAGATCCATGGTTCGAATCCCGGTAGCAGCCAAATATTTGTTCATGGATTTGATTTTTCTGTCATTCTAATTGATTAATTAATTTGGTTATTAAAGTTCACAGAACTTTGTTCAGAATAAATTGCAACTTCACAATAAGGATGTGTTCTCAAATTAAATAAATAAATTGTTTCGTTGTACAGTTCAACGTGTATAAACGAGTGTAAAATGTTTCATCGCGTACAAAAGAACGGGGTAAACTATTATACTTTGATAATAACAGCACAGAGGGACGAAATTAAAAAAGTGTCACCATGTTTCTGATAGAATATCACAATTTTCGTCTGCGATAGTCACGTGCACTAGTTTCATTAAATAGAGAACATACATCATTTAAGCAGGGATGGTGTGTGAGATATTTTTATTTATTTATTTATTAACGCCCGTATTAATAACTTAAAAATAATAATGACGTAAAGTGGAAATCAAATACTTAAAATATAAATATACAAAGTTAAATCAATATATATATATATATATATACATAAAATAAACCCGTGTTTCCCTACCCGCCAAGATTTCTCCACAACCAGCCACAACCACCCGTCGGTGGTTATTGTGGTGGATAGCCCTTGGTGTCACATCGAAAATATGCGAGTTTGGTGGGGGTGGCTGTGCGTAGGTGGGAGTGGGTGACGAAAATGTGCTTTCTAGCACATTGTTTTATTATAGGAAGGCCGCAAATGCTTCAGATTGTTTCAAAATAGGCGCGCCGACTGTGTCGGTGAGTCCAGAAGGTTCTGGAAAAACCTGCTCTAGAAAGTTCTAGAAGGAGAAGGTTCTAGAAAATTCCCGAAAGTTCTATAAGGTTCTAAACTGAGTGGCGGAATGTGTCGGTGTGTCTAGAAGGTTCCTACATTCGATACATCTTTCATGCATATTTCTTGTAAGTTCTGAAAGGAGAATGTTCTAGGAGGTTCGTGAAAGTTCTATGACGATCCAAACAGTGTACTAAAAATCTACGCGTGGAAAGCCGCGCGGGCACAGCTAGTATAATATAAAGTAAAAAGTAAAAAGCAAATATGTAACAGAGAAGAAGAAACACAAGGAAAACATAATATAACAAAAATAAAAAGTAATAATATAGAGTGAAAAGCAATAGCACAAGCTTAGAAAGTCATAATATAATAAAAATGTTACAAAACAGTTAGTTATCTCACTCAGCCAACAATCAAAATAAATACAAATTATTTAAGTCCAATTTGACAAATACTAGTAATCTTTCAATACACCTTTTAAAATATGTTTGAATAATTATAAGGTTGTTGGCAAAGACGTCAAGTTGCTCGTATCTGTTTGTTAGTCTAGGAAGCCTTGCAGTGGGGAGTTAAAGACGTAGTTGGTAGCTGCAGTTTCCACGGCAAAGCCTGCATGACTTCTAGTTACGCGAGACGGAACATGCAAGCATATTAGTATCTATAGGAGTCATGACTGTAAATCTTTAAAATTAATCTATTATGACATACCCCTTTATATTATGGTGATATTAATCCGATAACAATCAAGACCAAACTGATGGTTTATAAAGCTGTACAAGGTAAAGATAGGTGATATAGTCACATTAAGAAAATATACCAATGAGACATACCTACCTATTGTATATTATTACTTTTTAACAAAATATCGGATCGAATGATTTATAATATCGAATATTGAAAGTACACCGAAAGACAATTTCAACGTCACTTGGGTAATATCGACCGTGAACCGCCAAAATCTCCCATCTTCACTTTAGCTATTGGTTTTTTTATCGGAAACGATAATATGTCGTTAATTTTAATTTTACAATTATTCAAAAGGTAAACGGAATTGAAACAAGTTTTTTTTGGGATACATAAAAAAGTAGGAAGAAAATATAATATGTTAAATTAATACTACAACGAGATCATGAAAATGTTTAATTTATGAAGTTAGGAGGTATTGGCGATTCAAGGTCGGTAAAGTGTTATCATACAGTTAATAAAGTGATATAAGAAATGTTTGACAGGTAGGTACTCAATGATAGAGCAGTTTTATTCAGCATTCTATTCTGAACTTGCGTCTAGGATATTGTCATGAAGGAACTGAGGCAGTATTGTACTCCAAGTGCCTTACTCATAATATGTTATATTAAAAACGTGAATATATATTTTATTAATTTATCTTTTTTTATTTTTATAATTAAATATTTTTATCATTTGATTGACAGTATTTATTATGCCTGCATGAGACTATTGGATGTTGACGCCTTTTTAGAATGTCTCTTAAATTGAAAAAAATGTATAAAATAGTTAAAAATAAAGATTTCTTTAAACGTTTCCCACGTAAATAGATTCGTCCCTGTGAGACTTCTACAATTTATCTGAATTAATTATTAAAAAGTGCTCGAATTAGATTTGCGATCCGCTGCCATTCCGTATTAAGAGTAATCACTTCCAATTTCCCATTCAATCTAAATAGCATAGCTGTGTTAATGAAATATTTGTATTTGTGTAAATATATACGCGTATACCTAAGCATACATTAACTACAATGTTTATTATAAAATATATTAAATTCAACTTGGTAGCGGCCGCTGTCCCAGAGTGGTTCTAATGAAATTTATGATCGAGTATATTCTCTGTGGAATGAAATTCTACTCTTATATTAAATCAGTGAATTATTATGTGGAATAAATTATACAAAAATGAATTTATAATAATTTCATAATTATATAAATATATATTATTAATATTGAGTTCCTATCGTCAAAAATATAAAGATTTTTGACATCAAATGGCAAATATAACAGTGCAGTGAGAACAATAAGCATGACTTTTATTTAAACGTATATTTGGAAATAAAAACAAAATTAAATATTTCTCTGAATATGAAATATTAAAATTTGACTAATATTTTAATTATTGTGATAGGAATATTACGAGATATATATCTCTTATTTCGGTTCCTTTACAAAATATATGCTTAGAAAAAAGTCAGGTTTCTTGTTCTCACTGCACGCCCCAGAAATATAACTAAACTAACTAACCATCCCGGCATTTGACTGTAGAGGTAGGCAAAGAGGATAGAACCCCATATTCATCGACTTTGGCACATCACTTTTACTTCTACATCTTCTAACGCACGCTCTATGGTTGTTGAAACATTAAACAATATCATAGGTAATATAATTATCAAAATTATAAATTTAAAGAAAACGTATATTAAAATTTTTTGAGAATGGAAACGTAACAGACAAAAAATATAGCAGTTCTAAAACCACAAATCAAAACTTCGTTAAGTATAATTTTTAACACACAAAGAAAACGCGCATTATTTTAATTCAAATTTCTCTATTGAAAACAATACATGGGATGGTTTTTATTTACAGCTCCTTATAAAATAGGAACATGGCGTGGAATACAAATTACAAATAAAAGTAAAGTCATAAATTTTGAGTCTTTAAACCGTAAATAATATTTTTACGGTTTATTGTTAGTTATTCGTATTTAAATAACATTCGAAAATATTTTTGGTAGTAATTTTCAATGAGGCAATGCATATGATTCAGAAAATGAAAACTTACGGGTTAATGTGGCGATTAGCTTTTTAAACTCTGTTTAAGAAGTTAAACGTTAAACGTCACAAAATTTATAAAACTGGAAATACTTCGGTGGCTGGGTCATGTGGAGAGAATGACCGAGCATCAAGCACCAAAGTCCCTGCTGAACTCAAGGCCGGTAGGGCCAAGGAGCTTAGGAAGGCCAAAATTAAGATGGTGCGACAACGTCCTCAAAGACATTTCTGTTTTGGAGCTTCTGAGTGGAGTGGAGGAAGACTCTTGAGAAGGCCAAGACCCACCAGGGATTGCAGAGACAAGAGTGATGATGATGATGAAAGGGTTAATCAATAAAGCTACCACATCTGCATATTTTTTCAGATATTTTTTATATTGGCATCTTGTAACCCGTTTAATATGTTTCTGTTCTGTTGTAAAATGCTCCTTTAGGACAAACATGAAACGAAATAAAAACCGAAAAAATGTTATTTCCGAATAATCGATTAACCAAATTATAAAACCTTCACACGAGGCTATTGCAAGGATGTTGGTAGATAATAATTAATTAATTATAATAAAATTATAATAGTAAAAAATGCGACAATGTTATTAATTCAACACGATACAAAATATTATGAAAAATATGGCAATATTAGGGCTAACTGTGTTTTTTTTTTAATTTTTAATTTGTTTGCATTATTTTTGTTCAGTTTGCACACTGTTTAAGCATGATTTTGAAAGTATATGGTTAAAATAATATCACATACCGTCAATAATGTATAAGTTCAGAATATTTTGAGTATTTTCAAATTTTTCAAGAACACAATACTAGGTTTTATCTCCAGAGGCAAAATATATATTATAGATGTCTCGTAGAGACGAAGCTACCTTTTTTTTGATACGGGAAAGTAGATAGTCTTTTTGGGTGTTCATAGAGCTTACGGCCTAACGTACGTCTGGTTTAAGTGATCACTTTACACTATGTGACGTTCACCAATTCCAACCATGATAGAAAACCACATATAAAATTTTTGAAAGCTGCATTTATGATTAACTTGTATGCCTTGTTTCGTTGGTGAGTTTTATTTTTAATAATAATTTATTTTAAACAATTAATTTGCCTATCTTAGCATAATCTGCATAGAACAAACCTGATACTAAAGTTCTGAGTAGAAAATTTCTCGTTTTAATAAAGGACGAAGCTAGTTATAAAATAAGCAGTTTAACAGGTTCTATCAAATTTAAATATTTTGTAATATAAAAGAATTAGCTATACGAGTATTTCTACTTCGTTATATATTGTGTATTATTTCGGATGTAATTTTAAAGACCTCCGTAATCACACATAAGAAAATAAAAACACATTTGTATTTTAAATCTACTTATGTATATATGTAACCCTCTCCAAGCACTCTGAGTGAGTAAGTCTCTTTGTGGAGAGGTACAGCGAATAAAATGTATGTATTAGGTCCTTACATATGAAATTGGCGTTTAGTATGGGAGGAACATAAAGCCGATTTTTTTTTATTATAATATATTTATTTAATCAAAGTATGTACCATTGCTATCTATGCACTTTTGCCATCTGATAGGTAGTTCATCGATCCTTTTACTAAAAAAACCATTCGGACGGGAATCAATAAAATCTTTGAAGGCGGTTTGGACTGCCCCATCGGAGTTGAATTTTTTCCTTTGCAAGAAGTTATCCAAATTTCGAAAAAAATGGTAATCTGTTGGGGAAAGGTCCGGAGAGTACGGTGGATGTCTTAGACATTCCAATTGAAGCTCCTCTTATTTGGTAGCCGTCTATTGTGCAGTGTGTGGTCTAGCGTTATCATGAAGCAGCAGTGGCCTAGAGCGATTAACCAGCCTTGGTTGTTTAGCAGCTAGTTTTTCCATCATGGTTTGCAGTTGCTGACAATAGACATCTGCCGTAATCGTCTGGCCAGATTTAAGAAAGCTGTAGTGAACGAAACCAGCACTAGTCCACCAAACGCTCACAAGTATCTTTTTTGGAGTCAATTTTCGCTTGGGGCATGGTTTGGCTGGTTCGGCAGGGTTCAGCCTATGCGATGAGCGCTTCCGATTATCGTACAGGATCCACTTTTCATCACAGGTAATGATTCGATTTAAAATCCCTTCATTATTGTGCCGGTTGAGTAATGCAACGCAGCAGTCAACGCGCTTTTGTTGATTTGCTTCACTCAACTCGTGAGGTGCCCACCTTTCAAGCTTTTTCACCTTACCAATTTGCTTCAAGTGGATTAAAAGAGTTTTATCACTAACACCGCAGCCTGCAGCCAACTCTGATGTGGTTTGCGATGGATCCGCTTCCACAATAGCCTTCAATTCTTCATTATCAACTTTGGTCTCCGGCCGTCCACGGGGCTTGTTCTGCAGGTCGAAATTTCCAGAACGAAAACGTTGGAACCAAAAATGCACTGTGTTTTCTTTTGCGGCACCGTCGCCATACACATCATTAATCCTTCGAGCCGTTTCTGCAGCACTGGTGCCACGGTGGAACTCGTACTCGTAAATAACGCGATATTTCAAATTTTTCCATTTTGTAAACTGAGTGACGCAAAGAAAAAAACAATTGAGGAAAAAGAAATGAATTATAATTTTCAAAACACAAATACATGAGTAAATAGCTGTATAAATTTGGATTTGGAATTCCTAACCAAAGAGAAGATATTTGAGATCAAATTTGCCAGTACGGCAAAACGCCAATTTCATATGTAAGGACCTAATATTAATTATAGCTTTATTAGACTAGAATAAAATAAAAAGTAATAACTATATGTTACGTTAAATGAATAAAAAAAATTGTGAGATGCGAATCGCCTTATGAGGCCTCATATCATATTATCAATATTATTATCACTGATATTGATAATATGATTGTGATATAGTTGGGCTGGATATATCTTTATTTCGATACAATGTACTGAAAGTGAATTTCTCTGTTTCGATGTTCTAAAGAGCTGATGAAACATTTATAAATACGCGTTTAAATATTTATATTTGTTAAGAATTTTGTTTATAATTTTTTATATATTTTGTTAATAATATTTTTTGATTATTTTGTAAAATGAGAGTTATTATTAAGCTTTTACAATATTTTCTTTTTGTAACAATGTCTGTTGTGGAATTTTCTGGTATGGCGGGAAAACTGCACAGTGAGTTTTCATTAGTTGTCTGAGCTCAGGGCAGTAAAAAACAATTAAACCTGCAATATTCGTTGCATAGCTTGTGAATTAAAAGTTTCTGCTGTTTACCGCTTTGTACGGAATTTTAAAGGATTACTTCCGTTACAATATCGGCGTTTGTACCAGCAATGCTGAAAATATTTTCAGATCCAAATATTTCGCTGGAATTCAATACTAACTAAAATACTTTTTTTCAATATTCTCCAAAAATGAAAAAAATGTTGTTTCATGAAAACTGGCTGAAAATTAAAATTAAAATATATGAATATGTTACTATTTAATTGAGATGTTTGAGCAGACGTACTGAATTTTGCCACGTAGGTCTTCCTGGATTATGGAACTATTTATACGTATGTTTTTTTTTGCAATGAAATGAATAAATTACACAATTAATATACAGAAGAAATCAATCTATACGTACTTACGTTGAAGTTATTAAAAACAAATTAATATATACGTAAGTATTGTAAAAAAGGAATATTTTTTTATTAAAACCTTGGAAAAATCACGAACATGAAACAGTTCGCGTCTTTGCTAAGCGTCTGTCCACGGAGAGGCGGTGGTAGCAATGTCGTTATGGTTTCGCGCTGGTATTAGCGCGTCCGAGGTTCGCGCCCTGCTTCCAGCCGTGTAATTTCGTTTTTTAGACGTGAATTTGAACGGCATTACGGACGTTAGAAGAAGGTACGGAAAGACATAGAGATAATAAAGCAAAGTTTTATTTATTATTATTCATTTTCCATAATATATAACTTTTTTAATATTTTGATTATCTATACTTCGATTTTAAAATATAATTTTGTTAGCATACATTCGTATCCTGACGAAGGGGCCATGAGCTCTAAAACATGTTGATTTTTTTCAATAAAAAAGTGTTGTAAACAAAGTTTATTTCTATAAATTATAATTATAATGTCACCACAAAATAATTTTTCTGTGTTTGAAGAAGAAATAAATTAATAAAATTATAAATATTAGGTCCTTACATATGAAATTGGCGTTTTGCCGTACTTGCAAATTTGATCTCAAATATCTTCTCTTTGGTTAGGAATTCCAAATCCAAATTTATACAGCTATTTACTCATATATTTGTGTTTTGAAAATTATAATTCATTTGTTTTTTCCTCAATTGTTTTTTTCTTTGCGTCACTCAGTTTACAAAATGAAAAACTTGAAATATCGCGTTATTTACGAGTACGAGTTCCACCGTGGCACCAGTGCTGCAGAAACGGCTCGAAGGATTAATGATGTGTATGGCGACGGTGCCGCAAAAGAAAACACAGTGCGTTTTTGGTTCCAACGTTTTCGTTCTGGAAATTTCGACCTGCAAAACAATCCCCGTGGACGGCCGGAGACCAAAGTTGATAATGAAGAATTGAAGGCTATTGTGGAAGCGGATCCATCGCAAACCACATCCGAGTTAGCTGCAGGCTGCGGTGTTAGTGATAAAACTGTTTTAATCCACTTGAAGCAAATTGGTAAGGTGAAAAAGCTTGAAAGGTGGGTACCTCACGAATTGAGTGAAGCAAATCAACAAACGCGCGTTGACTGCTGCGTTGCATTACTCAACCGGCACAATAATGAAGGGATTTTAAATCGAATCATTACCTGTGATGAAAAGTGGATCCTGTACGATAATCGGAAGCGCTCATCGCAATGGCTGAACCCTGCCGAACCAGCCAAACCATGCCCCAAGCGAAAATTGACTCCAAAAAAGTTACTTGTGAGCGTTTGGTGGACTAGTGCTGGTGTCGTTCACTACAGCTTTCTTAAATCTGGCCAGACGATTACGGCAGATGTCTATTGTCAGCAACTGCAAACTATGATGAAAATGCTAGCTGCTAAACAACCGAGGCTGGTTAATCGCTCTAGGCCACTGCTGCTTCATGATAACGCTAGACCACACACTGCACAACAGACGGCTACCAAATTAGAGGAGCTTCAATTGGAATGTCTAAGACATCCACCGTACTCTCCGGACCTTGCCCCAACAGATTACCATTTTTTTCGAAATTTGGATAACTTCTTGCAAAGGAAAAAATTCAACTCCGATGGGGCAGTCCAAACCGCCTTCAAAGATTTTATTGATTCCCGTCCGAATGGTTTTTTTAGTAAAGGGATCGATGAACTACCTATGAGATGGCAAAAGTGCATAGGTAGCAATGGTACACACTTTGATTAAATAAATATATTATAATAAAAAAAAATCGGCTTTATGTTCCTCCCATACTAAACGCCAATTTCATATGTAAGGACCTAATATAATAGTCTCTGTGAGACGTCTTTAATATATCATTAATTAATTAATTATCCCTCTGGGGACCAGATCCAGTAATTGTGTTCTTAGAACATACACTCCTTTGACTCTCCGCCCGAATACAAAAAAATTCGACGAAAAAACAGGACGAATATCAAAAAAATACTAATATCAATATGGACAAATATTGAGGGTTTACTGTGCTTTTGAATCCCGCATCGTCCGATATTTTTATTCTCGATGAATATCAAAAATCCTTTTTAGAAATTATTTTCATGGTAAAAATAAAATCAGAGATATGTGGCAAACAATATGGCATCTTCGTTTATATTTTTATTGAAATTCGAAAACATCATAACCCAGATGATGATGCTGAAAACATCATAGCTCTAAAAAATGTTGCTAGGAGCTGAAAATGGTCACGTTGGCCTAGAAATTCCAGGCAGAATTAGCTGAGAATATTTTTTTGAGAATTTTGGCTGTTTCAGACGGACGATAGATTTTCCATTTACTAATTAATTAAGGAACTTCGATCCTGGGTAATAAAATGTGTTAATTGGTAAATTTTATAAACTTATCTAATTCTGCAATTGTCTTATATTAAAAAAATATTATTGGTGAAAAAAAAACAAAAAACAAATGTTACCTAATATGCCCAAATGCAACAATTCGCCGCACAGCCGGCGAGCACGCTGCGTACCTACAGATTGCTCGATAAAAATTCCAATCCCTATTCGAATTCCTGAAAACTGTACAGGCCGCTGAACGTATTATTGGCCACCAAACGACACCGATACGCTTACATATTTTCAACCCTCGATGTTATGTGACGATTCTATGTAGACTCTAAAAAATTTACAGATTTGAACTAAAGCCGTCCTATGGGAAGGAGGGTTGGGTCGCAGTGGAATTATACCGCAGTTTTTATAATTGCACAATTAAATCCTCTAGTAAAACAAACACATTAGATAATTTTAAAAATTTTAAAATCATTCCAAACAGAATTCCTTTTAAAAAAGTATTTTTATAATAAAACGCGACTTATTTACATTTTACACATTATTATTTTTAAGGTTATTTATTTTAACATTCTCATAATTTACAAGCTCGTTGTATTTTTGCACCGGGTTGTTAACCAAAAATTTTTCACGTCTATATATTTTAGTGTTCTGAGATTTTATGTATCAAAATACTGACAATAATTTTGTCTCCAAAACGCTTAAAAGATAACAAGAAATCATCATTATATTTTAGTGGCACATTTAATATATTTTTAGAGCAATAACAGTTGATTTGAATATAAATCAAATATTTTAGTTGTAATATAAATTATAAATATGACGCGCCCAAAATCAGTTTACTTTATAACTTAAATCTTATCGATAAGACTTAACCGTCTTATACAGTTTGTCCAGTTAATGTCTGGTGACCAGTGTCGGATCCTTTAATAACATAGAATATGATCGATTTCATCGACAAAACATATCATTTTACATATCCCACATATTATTACAAACATATCCCCTATATATCATTTTACTCCAGCCATAATGAAATGGAAATGGTGTGTCTATTTACTAATATCTACCCACTTGGAGGTTCTATAAATATCAAAGATGTCTCATTTGAAAGATAAAATAATATGAATTAATATTATATTCAGTATTTCAACAAAATTATTACATTTTTGTATGACACATAGGGGGGTGGGGTTAGTCGATGTAATTGATAATATTTTATGCTATCAAAGGCTCGGACACCGGTTCCCGGACACTCACCGGTCACACTATATATATAGCGACATTTTTGTAAAAAAATCACATCGTGGCGATGAAGCAAACTCCGCCGAAGAAAAATTAATATTCAAACCATTGTGGCTCAATATCTCAATTTGCTGTAAATGTCAGATGAAGCCTTGATTTTCCGAGGGTTATATCATAATTATAATTTGTAACCACAATTATATACCAACCATCACGCCGTTTCCCGCAGGGGTAGGCAGAGAGGATTGAACGCCACATCTTCTATCCTGGCACACAACTTTTGCTTCGGCCACATTCATACATCTTCTCATACAAGTTCTACGGTTGTTGCGGATTTTAACAGGGCCATCCTCAAATACTTGTAGTATCTGATTATAGTAACAATTATATATTCAGTCAGATATATTTTATATGTTGTCTTGTGGCATATAAAGTCAGGTTTATAAAAGTGTACACGAAATATAGAAATACTTTTAATTCTAATACAATTTTATTTGTAGTTAATAGTAGTTAGGTTCTATTTTTATTTTCTTTTATTTTCTAATTCAAGGTTACTATTTGAATGACTTTAATTTTAATTATACTTTTTTATAATGAATGAAAATATGCTTTGTTTTCAACTTATAAATATAATAGCCACCACAAAATCGTTTTGCTCTCTTTGAAGAAAATATATTTTTATATAATCTTTGTACTACACACACAATATTTGAGATATTAATTACTGCCATAGCTTCGAGAGGAGCCGTTCCTCTCATCATCAAATGTAATTAATAACTTCTTTCAAAATACTTCTCCGATCCTTGGCTTGTTTCCGTTAAAGACCAAAAACCGTTCCCACCTATCCGAATATATTGACAAAATTCTGTATTTAAGTTACTTATTAATTATATCTGATGACGAGAGAGACTGCTATTCAAAACACTAGTAGTGATAAATAACTCAAATATTTTTTGTGCAGTATGTAGGTACAAAGATAAAATTATATTTTAAAATTTTATATGAATTTCATTTAGAATAATATTATTCGTGGTAACCATGTAATATGCGACATTGCTGCTTATTATATCATTATTTGTTAATACTGGCTAGAAAAAAAATTACTAAAATATATTTTTTGTATCGACTATCCTAATTTCGAATGTCTGTCAATCCGTAACTCGCTGGAGTTACAACACCAACACTCATGATTACTAGCCGCTAAGAGGCCTAGGCGCCCGAGTGTGACACGTTAAACGCAAGGGTCATTATTGATGAAAAGAAAATTAGTTTTTTTATATTCATCTTCTAAATGATATTCAAAATACCGTGGAATTTTATTTATTCCTTTACATAAAATATTCAGAAAATTACATTACTAAAGCTCAAATTTGTGAAGATGAAAATGAAGGTCATTTATGAGATATTATTTTACATGTTTCAAATAAAAAATCTTCAAAACTTTAAATGAAGCGCCGGAAAAAACTTTGAAAATATTCTAAATGATAATGACACATCATTATTCACGACGGAAAGTTTTATTTATTGTTTGCGGGCCCGAAATTGGACGTTTCTTGTTTGTATTCGTTAACTTTGGTACAGACGAGTTTGTTACTTTCAAAGTCGTGACTCACTTAACTTGACTCGAGAAAAATTGCAAATCTTTAACTTAAACTCCAGTTTTAAATTTATTAGAACTTATGTATACGTCAACCGCCGAGAGATTTTGTATGACTCATATCAAAAAATATTTCCCTCTCATTTGCACTACTATTGGCTTCGTGTAAAAAAAGGAAATACATGATAACAGAGTGAGATGACCGTACCAAAGTTTATCCTGGTTACGCTATACTAGTGAAATAAATTTAATATCCACTGTGCGTTTAACATCCAAAATGCGGCTGTTAATTAAGACTGTTTCAAATCACAAAATATATATGTTTTTTAATTATTTTTTTTGTAACCTAATATTGTTTCGTCCTAAGACATGATGGTCTTGCAATATTGTAAGTGGTAATGTAAGATATTTGAGGTATAAAAGCAAAGACAACAATATCCAAAAAAAATGTTTTTAATGCAGTCACCGAGGATTACTGATTTAAAATGTACTGAATTCTTTGTTTTATGTAGGTATATATCTTTCAAAATCATCTTTTCTATAATTCATGAGTTATGGTTTCCTATAAAATTTCGAATTCTTCATATGGTGACATAAAAATGTGCCGGAATTTAATCTTTCACCATAAAATTTTTAAAACACAAAAAGCGCAAAATTTTCGTACCTTCAGCGTCACATGATAAGTAAACCTACATTTATGGGATTTTGTTTTATGCATATTGATTTTTGGTGTACATAGTAAATTATTCAATACAAAGAACTACTAAAACTTAAGGTCACTAACAGGTCAATTAACTTAAGGATCCGATCTCTCTGGCCAACATTTCGAATTATGTCATCAAATTTGCTGTTATTTAATAAATTGACGGCACCTGTATCGACATCTGTAGAAATTAGAAAGAAAATTATGAAGGAGGTTTAAATACACGATTAAAAACCGAGGACGGAATATGTTAATGTATTATTTAAAGATAAATTGAAAATATCTGTGTAGATTTAAACAATATTTTAAGTATTATTCTTCTATCAATAACTACCTACTTTAAAAATTAGTAGAAATTAGTAAAAATTAACAAAAAAAATATAATCCTAAATTTTTAAAAATAGTTTTTTAAAAAATGTGAAAATTTTACTTACGGTTAAAAAATCACAAATTCTTTATAATAACGTAATATTTTAATTGCTAACATTATGGATTACCTTCCGTTCAGATCTTAAAGCGTTTCTCTCAGGTTCTCATTACATCAATTAATCGGTAACCATAAACCTTCATCTATGAGGTCCTAATTTATCGAATTGCCGTTTTCTAATACTGGCTAGTTTGATGTTCGATATTTTGCATTCCACACGCAATTAAAAATTAAAGTTGATGTCCTTAAAGCTATGACAAAATAATATTGATTCATTTGCGTCAAATTGGGAAAATAAAGAAGCTCGCAAAGTGGGTTTTGTAAGAACTTACTGAGACAACAGCAAACTCGCGTCGAGACTTGCCTTAATTTGTTGAGTTGACACATAAATGAGGGAATTCTGAATCGGATTATTACTTGTGATGAAAAATGGATTCTGTGTAATAATCTCCCAAATTCAAACTGATTCAAAAGAAACTGCTTTTGATTGCATGATGGACCTGTGCCGGCATTATTCATTACAGCTTTTTGAGATCTGCCACAACAATCACTGAAGAGGTATATTTTCAAGAACTGAAAAGAATGCTGGACAACCTTACATTAAACAACCGAGACTTGTCAATTGTTCTAGTCCACTCTTATCCTTGCCTATTAGGGAGTGTGTCCTTTCCCCAAACGTCCCCTCACTGTCCTCCTTCCCACCCGAATTCTATATATGCTCTTACCATGATCTATTGTTATATTTTAAATTAATTTTCTATTTGTATGTTTGCTATATGTTATCTTCCTGATTTATTTTTACCTGTATTTTATGCTTTTCTTTGATAATTTACAATAAAGTGTGTTATATGAAGGAGGTACGGTGAATGGACTATTGCAGGTCTCTCCGAGTCGCAGTCGCCCTTTATACAACGTGACACGGAGATGGCCTTTAGAGTAAAAAATTGTCAACCTGGCGACATGGGAGCTTTCGCTCATAAAACGGTCCTGGGAATGCGCTGGGTTTCCATTCACTGTTCTAGTCCACTACTTCTTCACGACAACGCTCGCCCATGTCGATTTTTTATGCTTCGTGGCTCGGTTACTCATGGTTAAACGCCATCTGTATTAGGTTTACATTACTGTTAATCTTTATAAATATTCGCTGCCTAAACAAGTATCATACTTACGTATATGTACCATGTATGTGTAACATGTACTATGCAACAAAACCGTATTTTTCATGCATTTACCGTCGCTCTGTGTTCAGAAAGGCTAAAGGTAAAGGATTTATTAATTTGAACCCCAGTTTTTTTAAAACCAGGCAAAACAGTAAAATAACAATTATTATTTTAAAAAATCTTTAGTACAAAGTTATAAAACCTTTACCTTATCTACCGAAACAGTATACAACGATAATATTGAAATCTACAAAATTGAAATATCGCATCAAATTGAACGATATGAAATTTCTGATATTTAAAATAATTTCGTATTTATGAAATAAATTCTCGTACGTCGTGTAGAATTTATCTTTCAAAAAAACATTATTCACAAACTCCCTTAACAACTTAAGGTATTCTGGCTCATTCCCATCGTCCATTCCGTTTCATCCATTGGAAATTTATTTTTGCTGTTATGAGAATTTTCCTTGCAAATCACGTTTCTCAGATCAAATTCTCATTTGTTTGTCCTCGCGTTTTGTCTTTCTACTTTATTCTGTACTTTATCACGTCTTCTCCTCCCTACTCTTAATTTTTATTTCATAATGTCACTTTATTCATATATTTATAAATGAATCGGCTTGGAACCGAAAATTTAAACATAAATAACGCTTCAAGGTTACAGAAAAATATAATCAATATTAGGGTATTAATAATATATTATATAATATAAATTAATAACAATAATAGCTTGTTGGTCTTGTGGTTAGGACACTCGCCTAGTGATCCAAAGATCGCGGGTTCGAACCTCACTCTAGACTAGCAAGTTAGTCCTATTTTCATAGCACAAGCGTTTAGCTTAGTTTGAAAATAGTAAGAATATTGATGTGACACGTATTCCGTGTATCCAAAATGTACAAAACAACAAATTTGAAAATCCTCCATCAAAAATACATAAATATCACTCGTTTTTTTTTGTTTTTAACGTTTTAAAATAGACAATCTATTCTACTCTGAAAATAACAATATTGGGATGTCAGGTCTTTATCCCAATATTTAATAGACAAAAATTAAAATATAAAATAAACCAGATGTAAGTATACGTCAGTATTCGGTGTTCGTCGTATTTAAATAAGAAGACTTGCATATTTTCACGTATCCCTCTCAAAGTAAAAACCTTTATTTGCTATGTATGTCCGATTTCTCCAGTCTGGTCTGACAGCTGCCCTCCGCCGCAAAATTAACCTCACAATTCTCATATTTTGACTAAAATAACATGAAATAAGTAATAAATAAGTGTATATATAATATTTTTAAATTTTATTTGAGGTCATTTAAATATAACTAACGGTGCGCATACCAGCTGCATGTTGACTAAAATTTAATTGAATTACTATGTTTTGATTATCATTATGCAAGAAATTTCAGTTCGATTTTGTTCAATAGAGCGCAAAAACAGGGACTTTATTTATTAAAAATAGGCATTTTATCAATTTAGCGCAAAAACAACTTGTTTATGTGTTGAGCTGAATAAAATTATATAAATATAATTACGAAAAATTGATATAGATATGTGTACGTAACTACATATAAATAAAAGTCCACTTTTGTATCCAGTGCTTTCGTGTTGTAACGATATTGGCCTATTCAAATAGACATTGCTGAAAAATTATACGAAAATATCTATCTGCTAAAGTTTATAATAAAGAGAAGCTTCACAAACCGTTAAATACTCTATAATTAAATATTTTGCCGGATAGGTAGGTGCGGACGAGCTTTATTATCTCTGCACGCGGGCGTGTAAAGCAGGCTTTATGTTATTTTGTTTAACGAGATTGTCCAATCACAGACGCGGGCCGTGAGCACCGAATCTAGCCTATCAAGAACGTGGATTCGCGGAACGAATTCGACGAATCAGCGGCTTTCTGAGTTAGACTTTGCTTTTTACACGTTGGTTGGAGTCAAAAATGGCGAGAAATATAGACTATATAAGCCATACAAATTCGAGGATCGCCCTTCTTTCTTCAGCATCAACGTTGGCCGGAGGCTCTTGTGGAGAAAGGACGGAAA
The DNA here is from genome assembly GCA_016648135.1 of Agrypnia vestita. Taxonomy (NCBI): domain Eukaryota; kingdom Metazoa; phylum Arthropoda; class Insecta; order Trichoptera; family Phryganeidae; genus Agrypnia; species Agrypnia vestita. The sequence continues at coordinate 4,536 of JADDOH010006800.1, read as the reverse complement.
TACCATCAGAGAGTCGCAGAGGCAGCAACACTCGAAGATACAGCTAAGCATTTTCAATATTATTTATTTCTATTGCCTTTTTCGTGTATTCAATTTAGAACTTTCTGGATCGTAACAAATATTGATACATGTTGTGGATTGTTTTGTTACGTAATTTGGGCCTAGGGATAATTATTACTATACGCGCTTCAGATTTAATATACAAGAAATCGTAATATGGCGACTGTGAATTATTGCATAACGCTTATGAAATATATAATTCTGTCGCTGTTCATATGAAAAATCATTTAAATTGAGATTCATATATTGCCAAGGATATAAACGCTTTAAAATGGGATATTGGATCGAAGCAAGCGATCGGATTCCGCCATAAAGAGTAACACTAAGCATTATATTCATATTGTCTATTACGGTTAATTATTTTTACTATCGAAATGTATTTATTTTGTGAGACTTGAGATCGGAGTAATTATGTGTAATTAATATCACGATTGCTTGTATGATAATGGTTCAATTTGTACGAGAATTTCTTCCAAACGGATGTATCTTTATGCAAAGGGATTTTTATGCTATCTATACTAACAATTGAATACACGTATTTCTATATGAAGTGCCTAGTAGCATTATGATAATTATTGTATTACATAAGTAGTGCGCAATCCGGTCTTCAGCTAAGGATCACATTTATATTGTCTCTTACGATTTATTATTTTCACTGTCGAAATGTATTATTTTGGGAATGTTTGAGATCGGAGTAATTATGTGTAATTAATATCACGATTGCCTGTGTGATATCGGTTCAAATCGAACGAGGATTTCTTCCTGTTATTACCGCCACCTAGCGGGAATCAAGAAAGGGTTGAGCCTTCGCTAAGGATTGGTCTATAGTAAGCGGCAGTACGTGGCGCGTTTCATTTGAGTGTAATAAGTTTGATTTAAAATTACTTTATGTCTTGTTTTACAAAGGAAATTTAAGTTCATTTTTTTCTTATAAAACCGGCCCATATATGAAATTGTCAAATATATTTTAGAAATATACGTTACTGACACCTGATGGAAGATTTAGGAAACATTTTGAGTCTCCGCTAACGAGAATAACAATAGGGGGCGCAATATATATATATTCTCTTAGTAACGAATAATTAAAATTGGACTTCTTTGGTTTTTATATATTCCTTTGTTTCGCTTCATTGCAACGCTAATTGAAATTGTTTTATCTTCATTAATATATATATTATGTTATATTATACGTTGATACGGCATATTTATAGACGGAGTAAACATAAACATCAGCTTATTTGACTACAGAGAGGAAGAGTTTGTTCACAAAGGGCATTAGATATTATCAATTTCGTATGCGATCCCAAGATGTTAGAAATATTTTAGTTAATATAATTTCTTTGAATATTTGCTGCGGAATAATATTTTATAAGAAGTTCATAACTACTTGTCAACGGACGATCTTATAAACATAGTGTATATTGCACAATATATTGAAATCAAAAATCTACGTATTTCCTAGGTGGCGGAACTCAAACATACCTGTAATTATAATTACCTTTCGATATATTGCTACGCCTTTTAATCGGTTAACCCAGCTTGGGCGAAGTGGGAAGATTAGGTCCCACACGTCAGGGCTAATAATGGGCTTCTTTTGCTTTTATTGTTTTCTGTATTCGTTATTATTTATTAGGTGGAAACGTGAGAAGATGTTTTATTTTATTCATTCAATAAACATAATATCATATTTTACGAGTCACGATAATTATTTATATGACAAATTGTTTAATTTTATTCATTCAATATAAATAATTTCATATTTTTACGAGTCATCATAGTTATTTACTTATATGACAGATTGTTTTGTTTTATTCATTTAATATAAGTAATATCATATTTTTTACGCGTCACCGTAGTTATTTATCTATATGATTTTATTATTATTAGTGATGCAACGAATACTACCTTCATGAATACGAATATCAGGCCTACTATTCGGTGAATACGAATGCGAATATTTCCACCAAGGTGGGGGAACTTGAACATACTTGTAAATATAATAACCTTGATGCAACGAATACTACCTTCATGAATACGAATATCAGGCCAACTATTCGGTGAATACGAATGCGAATATTTCCACCAATGTGGGGGAGAACGCAAGCATACTTGTAATTGTATTGTTTATGTCTGCTTGTGATATCACTATACGGCGTAGATGAACGAGTTTGAAAGGGCTTATGTTCTGTATGTGCTTGGCGTAGAGGGAATAGTCTTCTCGTTTCTAGGATTCTATACAGGTTTACAGGTGCTGATATTGAAATATATATACAAGGAAAACACTATTTTGGGAACCATTAATTGGATGGAAGATATTGAAGCACACATACACACAAGGAGGACGTTATGTTAAATACATGACTGGAAAGTTGTTATTGGAAAACACAGGCGTCCAGTCGGCGGGACGCAAGCATATTTGTAATTATATTGGTCATGTCTGCATGTGATATCATTGTACGTCGTAGATGAACTAGTTTTAAGGGGTTTATGTCCTGTATGTGCTCGGCGTAGAGGGATTAGTTTTCTTGTTTCTAGGATCTAATACAGTTTTACAGGTGCTGATATTGAAATATATATATATATATACAAGGAAAACACTATTTTGGGAATCACTAACTGGATGACAGATACTGCAGCACACATACACACAAGGGGGACGTTATGTTAAATACATGACTGGAAAGTTGTTATTGGAATACACAGGCGCCACTAGAAGATATGGGCAGTTTGCAGAGAACTTCAACTTCTGTCAGTTAAGGACCTTTTACTATTACTATTCTTTCGCCTTTTTGCATAACCGTGGATGAACTAGATTGAAGGGGTTTATGTTCTGTATGTGCTCGGCGTAGAGGGAATAGTTTTCTTGTTTCTAGGATCTAATACAGTTTTACAGGCGCTGATATTAAAATATATATACAAGGGAAATGAAGGGCTACACAGGCGCTGTTAATTGCTCAATTTTGGAGAGTTATATTACTTCGGATCAGGATGCCATCTCAGAAGCAGACCAACTACAGAACTAAGATAAGAACCTTTGATATTATTTATTCCTGATGTTTTCTTATGTGTCTCAAATGGAATGTTCGTGCTATATAATTTGTCATTGTCTCATGGTCACTATTCATTTCATTACGTGGGTTCAGAGTTCGACGGTAACGGACGCGGAAACAAATTAGTACTGATGTCGGGACGTAACGTCGGAATTATATCTTAATTATCTTTAGGATAGAAGCGAGGTCATCATACGTGCATTCTGCATTTCAAACGTTTTACTAACATATATAAATACATCTTATTGCGTTTTACAAATTGAATATGATCGCGGGAAATAGGCATTCCGTCCGGTTATGCAATGTTAACTTCCAACGTAGCATAATGAGATCTTATTACCGGTGCTAGACTCTCGAGGTTATTCACGTGATTGTTGTATAAATGGAATAGTGAAGGGGATTGAAGAATGAGATACACTCGCGATACAGGTAGTTGTATGTAACTGGGATCAAATGACGGGGTGCGTGTTCTCGATCCAGGGGATGAACGGGACTGCGGGGACACTCTGGGTGGGTCTAAGTAGAATTGCGCAAAGCCTCCACACAGTTAAAATGTGTTCAGTCAAGCAAAGGTTAAGCATTTCGAATCGGACCAGAGCGTCGTGCCTCAAACACAGCCGGAGGGAAGAAGCCCCTACGTTCTTTCACTCCCTGGGCCCGACGAGCTCGAATTCCGGATATGAATGTTCATGAATGAATGTCAGATAAAAGACTCAGGTAGCCGTACCTCAATCGAAACCTTCGTTCGGGACCTCATCAACGTACGAGACAGGGCGTTCCGCATGGACGAGCAACTATGAGAAGCAAATGAAGGGGATTGAAGAAAGAGATACACTCGCGATACAGATAGTTGTGTATGTAACTGGGATCAAATGACGGGGTGCGTGTTCTCGGTCCAGGGGATGAACGGGACTGCGGAGACACTCTGGGTGGGTCTAAGTAGAATTGCGCAAAGCCTCCACACAGTTAAAATGTGTTCAGTCAAGCAAAGGTGAAGCATTTCGAATCGGACCAGAGCGTCGTGCCTCAAACACAGCCGGAGGGAAGAAGCCCCTACGTTCTTTCACTCCCTTGGCCCGACGAGCTCGAATTCCGGATATGAATGTTCATGAATGTCAGCTATAAGACTCAGGTAGCCGTACCTCAATCAAAACCTTCGTTCGGGACCTCATCAACGTACGAGACAGGGCGTTCCGCATGGACGAGCAACTATGAGAAGCAAATGAAGGGGATTGAAGAAAGAGATACACTCGCGATACAGATAGTTGTATGTAACCGGGATCAAATGACGGGGTGCGTGTTCTCGATCCAGGGGATGAACGGGACTGCGGGGACACTCTGGGTGGGTCTAAGTAGAATTGCGCAAAGCCTCCACACAGTTAAAATGTGTTCAGTCAAGCAAAGTTGAAGCATTTCGAATCGGACC
>JADDOH010006799.1:0-28998 GCA_016648135.1 Agrypnia vestita | reverse complement strand
CGGGCTTGCCAGGCAACTTTCCTCCGCTTTCTTCTTACCTGACAAAGCTAGGGAAATTATATAAAATCACAGTAATTAATAAATACCCTATGGGGGGGGGGGGTGAAAATTTATTGCACCGCCACTGCACAGATGCGTCGAAGATCCGCACACACAATAGAAAAATTAGAGGGAACGTTGTTCAATATATATATATATATATATATATATATATTCAATATAATATATATAGTCAATATATTTTTTCGCGATATATGAAATATCGTAATTTTTTTCTTGGATAATCGATATTTTTTCTTGATGACCCTTTTTTTGGTCATCGATATATTTTTTTCTATATATCGATAGTTTTTTCCCAATATATCGATAGTTTTTTCCCAATATATCGATATATTTTTCCCGATATATCGATATATTTTCTTCGATATATTTTTTTGGCGACCTTTTTTTGGTTACCTTTTTTTTGCACATCGATATTTTTCTCGGTTAATCGATAAAATAATATAAAATAATAGCTTTAAATGTTGTTTCTATTTTCAGGTGTGTACTTTTATTATTTTTAAATTTTAATATGAAATATTATGTTCTTTTGCTAATAAAATATATACTCTTTTCAGAGCAACGCAAAAAAGCTTTTATTTTAAAAAAAACTAAAATATTTGGGAAACGGAAACGAAATATATATATATCGACATTTTCTTTCATTTACCCATCCCTACCTTTTGTCCGTCGCGGTCGCAGAGACAAAAAGAATCGAATTTCAATTCTTCTGCGGTCACTCGTACAGGTCTGGAAACCTCCACCCGCGAACACCACACACGCTGCGGTACGTCTCTAGGGGTCGCCCGTACACAGGGCCGGCCCGTTCAAATAGGCAAACTAGGCGATAGTCTAGGGCGCTCGTATTTGGGGGGCGGCACCGGCCTAGCGAACGGATAGTCAGCGTCAAGATCATGTAAATCGGTCGAATGGTTTGAACGCGCGGCCGCCGCCCGAACCGAAGCACAGTGGGTCGAAACCGTAATTTGAGGGACTTAGGGACCAACTTTCTTTTTTTACTTTTTTCTTTATGCCGATGGATAGAGCTCATTAACCTTATCAATAGTTGTCCTATGAAACTTTTTCCTAAACTTTATAGTTTGAGCAAAAAAGTTTTGTATTTTTTGTATGGAGCGGATCAAATAAAATTAAATTTCTGCTAAGTGGTGACTAACCCCGTTTTGAAACCTTTTTTTTCTCATACCTTGTCTAGTCTACCATCGTTTGATGCTATGAGCGTGTACATAAACTTGCTACTCTACCAGATAAATGGATCGAAAAAATAAAAAACGTATATATTTATAATATTATTTTTTATTTTCGTAATTTCTTTTATGTCAAACCAAATATGAAATAGTGAGTAAAAGTACATAATAACTCAAATAATCAACAAAAAACGAACATAATTATACTAAAAACTAAATGAAAACTTAATAATACAACAGCAAACATATTTTTTTACAAATTGTAGATAGTAGTTTTACGATATATGTACAGGCTGTACCAAAGCTAGCAGCAAAAACTTGGCAGGTAGATTCCTGACTATGTTATGAGTCTAAAATGTTCAAGCAACCATGACCTAATATCAATAGTTATGGAGATTTTTATATTCGTAACTTCATTTAAGTCAAACTAAATATGAAATAGTAAGTAAAAGTATTATAGTATTAATATTATTATTATACATTCTAAAATCAAACTCACCGCTCGACGCTCTTCACCCTACCCGGCGCGGCGAATACGAACGCGAACAAACAAATAAATAATCGATCGATAATAATGATAAATATTATTAATTAATTATGCATACCTAATTAGCGGTCACCCGGTCGCGGGTCGCGGGTCGCGGATCGCCCGGAAGTCCGCACGTGTCGGTGGGTAGGTACATGTCGAGACAAGTTTGCACCCGCACACATGGCCAGCCGCTCTCCGGCGTTCGTTTTTATTATCATTGTCACGTTAAATTATTTTACAATTGCGGGGACATTTTACATTTTACATTTTTACTGACACGTTTATTGCACATTTTAACGCACACTTTTTTGCCGCTTTCTCTTCATCTATAATAATAAATAGAAACAAAATCTTTTGAAAATAATTCGGTCAGTTTTTTTTCTTTAAATATATCGCTTGTGTCTATTACCATCACGTTTTAAATTCCAATGAAAAAAAAAACCTAAATATATTTAAAAAATTTCACTTATTATTATAAGTTCATAAAACCTTACGAAGAAAAGGAAGAAGAATTGATTTCGAAAAGATTGATGTATTCAAAAATGTGTAGAATACTTAATTACCTACTATCATCATTTTAAATATCTTTAATATTCGAAAAATTCATTGAGATATTATTTAAAAGGAGTGCCGATCACCTCTCTTATTCATATAATATATATACAAGTAATGAAAAACACTCTTTATTATTTTAAAATATCAAATTATCTCAAGATCTCATAGATATGTACTGAAAAAACGAAATTATGTTTGCCGCCATTTCAAGTGATCGATCGCTATCAAAAGTTAGGTGTCGATAATTATTATGCGCGAAATATTGAAGTCGACCTACCTGTCTCAGATGACAAAACGGCTGATTTTAATAAAAACGGGTAAAATTTTCATAAAAATCAATAATAAACATAATACATGTGACATTTCATATGACAGATTCTCCGCTGTGCTAAACCAATTAAAAAATAAAACTATATAAAAATCAACAATAAAACCAATACAGGTAGACCAAAACTAACTAAATGAACATTTAATAGTACAACAGCAAACTTCACTATTTTTTTACAATTGTAGATAGTAGTTTTATACGAGATATTGTTCAAATATAAGAGCTAGATGGGAACGAAGTAGTCGTATTTAACCCAGTTTATAAGGAAAAATTGTGATTGAAGGAATCATCTCTGAAGCTGTGAATGTTGAACAGGAATTACATATTACGGTTTCGACCCACTATGCGGCGGCCTGATAACGTCACGGAATATTTAAAATTTGAATTACTCCGTCGGTAGGTATAATAGGTACTTCAATACGAATTTCGAAAATTTATGACAATTGGTTCACAGACGACAGCACACTTCGGTTTTTTGGGAAGAAATCAAATAATAAAGAGATATTTTTAGAGATTTTTGACATCGATATTTGTCTAGACATGTTTCATTTTCAGTCAATCAATTATTTAATTACGTGATGGTAAACTTAATTTACAAAGAGAGGGAGTAAAATATAAACTTGGTTTTTATGGGTTAGTTTTTTAACAATACTTTCTTATTGATTGTGTCATTTGTATTACACTTCATAGGTACAAAATAACATTTTTTATATGTGAATATCTCAGAAACATGACGCTTTAGGATTTTATGACCGAATAGTTTTATGTTTGTATGAAAGTCCTCTATCGATTTATATACATTTAATTTGTGGCTAAGATTTTATATAAAATGGCGGCGAATATGCAAACTTTGTTGGGAGAGGTTACAACCCCTTTAAGATTTTTTGCAATAGGGAGATCACACTAATGCCTTAAATTCTCTAGTATCATATCACCTCAAGCTCTCGGTAAAATAATTCCAGAGACGTGTGATGCCTTTTGTTTCATGTTCTGCGAAAAGATTACCTGTAAATACCTACCTAATAAAATAGTTTTGTTTAAAATATTCATTTATTTAGATTTTAATACTTACGACCGCCAAATTTTGATTTCAGTTTTGCGATCAGGGCACTTAACTACACCAGGATACCTACTTATTTTTAAGAATATCGAGTGAGGCCATAAAATAAAGTTTAGCCTTTATTTATAGTTAAATCTGAAGAGAAAAATACGAATCAAAATTATAAAATATGTTTTAAAAAATATTAACAATTAATTTATATGAATAATTTTATAACCATATTCATATTGGCATCAGGCTCCAATTCTTTTAGTTTTTGCAGCAATTTTGGGTCGATCGTGGTATTTTTTATGCGCTAAAGATACGGTTCCAATTTATAAACTTCGATTTCTTTACAACGCTTAAGACTTTTCATTTAAAAAACATTGCACCCAACATAACCTCTTCCTGTCACAGCTACGACATCACATAATAGAGAGATACTGAGAGCATAGAATAGAGAATATAAACTGAGAGCGCCACACACGCACAGATTTGTCAGCCGCGGCCGCAGACAAAAAGTATAGAATTTCAATTCTTCTGCGGTCACCTGTACAGGTCTGGAAACCTCCACCCGCGAACACCACACACGCTGCGGTACGTATCTAGAGGTCGACCGAACAGATGTACCTCTACGGTCTACCGCAGCGTATATGGCCGCCTTTACATTTACAAATGTCTTATCTAATTCTTAAATATTTCATTCTTAAGATATTTCATTAAATATTTCATCAGACTTAAATATTTCATTTTCTTAAGTATTTCAAATATTTCAACACTTTACAAGATAAGACCAAAAATGCAATTTCTTCGTGGAACTTTTCCAAAGCCCTCCGTCGGAGATGTCACATATCGCAACGCCGGCTCGCTGCCCGCGCCGACTATCCGCTTGGAGGCGAGGCTTGCCCATACAACGGACTTGGGCCCTCCGAAAGGGCCAACATTCATGACTTCAGACGGGTCATCATCATCACGTCGTCATATCAGACGGGTCATCATCATCATCATCCCGTCGTCATAATTCTACCTGTCCGATACAAATTCTTTTTGACATTGCTGCGTGCAAATGCAAAAATTCTTCTTCTTGTAAATGTGGAAAAAATAAAACTGTTCCGATTAAAGACCACCCATTTCTTGAAGACCAAAGAACCTTCAGATGCATAGGCATTGGAAACATAGTTAAAGGAAGAGAAAATTGAGAAAGTACAAAAAAATTCGAAAAGTTGGCTGAAGTATGTGATCGTTATGGCGTATCGCACAGAGCAGGCGCTGCTATTGCTTCGGCTACTGAATGATATCAGGGAAGCATCAAATGTTGACGAATGACAACAAAATTGTAATAGAACCTTAGGGTATACGAGAGTTTTGAAAGCTCGTGCCTCGCAAAAATCAATGTCGAGATCTTTTGTGATACCATAAATCAATTTTGAGAGCGATCATTATTACGACATGATTTCCTGGCAGGATAAAAAACTTATACTGACTGAACTACCGCATTTGAGCTATGTACTTATAAAGTGAAGAGCTGAGGACAGTTTTCGTCGAACGAAATGTCCGAATATTCGATTTTCCCAAGTCCCTTCCCCACACAGTCAGTAGAAAGAAATCTACTGACTGTGTGACACTGTGTGTGGCAGGAAATTGTGTGGATTCCTTAAATTGACGACTGTAGCTGCAGGTTCTGTCATCGGGTAAACAGTTAGAGAAGGTTTTATTGCAGCCAAGCAGAATTCCAGAAAAATTATGCCAATGTTTAATTCTAAAAAATAACTTTTGCTGTCTTTGAAAATACTCTTTTTGGAAAATTTTGTATGTTTTATAATTTAAAAAAAAAAAAATTAGCTGAAAATTTGCACTAATTTTTTGTTTTAGTATATTATCTATATATATATATATATATATATTAACGAAATTAAGTAATCTGATAAAAATTATGCAGAAGAAAACAGCACTTTTATTACCTCTGAAAAATTACTAAAAACTAACATTTTCAGAATATTTGGCTCTCTAGAACCAGCCAAAAGTATACTTTAATTGCAACTTTTTTTGCATTTTTGTGTAGTTATAAATGCAATGCAACTTTTGATAACTATTAAGTTTAAAAATAAAAATTTTTTTTTTCGCCATATAAAGTGACACACCCTAATCTACAGTAAATGTATATTCAAAATTGGGTACAGAGCGGACTTTTTAATGTGATTATTCTTTCCTATTTCGCTTTTGATAGTTATATTTACATCCATCCTTGTTTACTTCATGTTTTAGTACAATATATTTTGGTAATAAGAGATGTCCACTTCTAGTTTTTATGTAAATACTAGCTGTGCCCGCGCGGCTTCGCACGCGTAGATTTTTAGAACTACTGAATAATATAGAATATATATATATATATATATATACTATATATAATATATATCTATAATTAGATATATATATATATAATATGTATGATTATTTAAGGTTTTCACGGCGGTGAAAGATGGACGAATTATTTTCGGGGAACCCGCGTCACATAGTTATTTTCACTACGCAAAACCTTAAATCCTAATTATATATATAGATATAGATATTAATATATATATATGATATATTGACAACAACACAGTTATCTGCGACGGACGACGTTTCTCCATACTAAATCTCGTAGCGGTGCTGGCTTCTGATTGGTCCGAATGAATAGTGTCGGTTCTGCATCCCACTTTGCGGCAACGTGGCGGTTTTGCTACTCACCGTTATATTTAAGGACGATTTTGAATGGCATGAAGCATTTTTTCTTATATTGGGAACTTGCAGAATGTGAAGATAGGATGCAGATCATTAATCAATCAAAACATGAAAAATGGTTTTATATGGATAGTGGCGGTTCTGCATCCAGACGCCACATATGATGTATGAAATGTTCTTGTTGGAATCTTAGGCCCGGTTGCGCCATCTAAAGTAAAGGTAAAAAAAGTTACTCGAGTAACTTTTTTTACTAAAACGGGTTGCGCCATCTATGGTAAAAATATTTAGCTCGCCGAAGTACATACATGTTATTTAACTTTTTTTTACTCTCCAAAGGTAAAAACGTTGGTAAAAAAAAATGGCCGTCCTCTCACAGGTGATTTGAAAATATGACATTTGTCCATATAGGTACTTGTCATTTGAATTTTGTCGGTGTATTGAAATTTGTAAACATTAAAATGAATCTTTTACTTTCGCGTTATTTTAGCGATGGTTTGACGTTTTTTTGGTTTGTTTCATAGAATACAGTGGTTTGTTTGAATTGGTTTTGTACCGCAAAAGTACGTATTGCCGAGGGTGAAAAACTGAAATAAATCAAATTCCATAGACAAATGCGATATTTGAGGTTTATTCCGCATGGCACCCTATTAGCCTTATTATTGGTTTGACAGTGGTAAAAAAGACGTTTGTGCAACCCGAAATCGAGTTTACTCTCAGCTGAGGGTAAAAAAAGTTACTCGGGTCAATGTTACTCGAACCAAATTTACTTCTACTGGCGCAACCGAACCTTACATTCTGTGTTGATTTGCCTAAGAAGAAAAAATATTTATTTGTAAACTTTGTGTCTAATTGTTAGTTCCTATGTTGTATGTCATTATGTCCATAATTTGTATGTCGTTTTACCCATAACTCATGGATATAGTGGTTATTGGTTGATATCTCATATATTATTTATAAATTGTTAATCATCGTTTTTATTTCTTTAGAATCTATGCTTTATTTAAATAATAAATAAAGTGGTCATCTAACGAAGACGGCTTCATTACAAATGAATGTGAAAATGATCGTGCGCGTGTAATTCTAGATATGGTAATCTATCTAAACTTATATCAGCATAATTTTGTCTACAACACCAATAACCGCCTTCTCGACTTTGTATTCTCAAATCAAGCAAACATTTCAATCGTAAAATCCATCGATCAATTGCTACCAGTTGATGATCATCACCCTCCATTACATATCAAATTAAGTACTCTATGTCCCAAACCTATACAGCAAGAATCCTCTCTTAACTTTCAAAAGGGAGATTTTGAATCCATAAATCAGCATTTATCCATCATAGATTGGTCATTCCTATGTGATATCAATATCGATCAATCTCTCGAAAAACTTTATTCAATTTTCCAAGATACAATAAACTCTCATGTTCCACATTTTACGCCCAAACCTAATGTATATCCAAAATGGTTTACGAGTGATTTGATAGAACTAATTAAACTAAAAAAATCCCTACATAAAAATTCAAAGACAGTCGTTCAGTCGAAGACTACATTCAATTTAGCAAAACTCGGGCAGAGTGTAAAAATATTTTAAAAATATGTTACAGATTACACATTAACTATATTGAAAACAGTGCCTTAAAATCCAAAAATCTTTGGAAGTATATAAAAAAACTTAACCAAAACAGTAACGAATTTCCATCTGAAATGTACCTGGACAATCAAGTAGCCACCAATACAGAAAATACTGTTAACCTTTTCGCAGACTTTTTCCAAAATGTTTACGACCTAGACACAACTGTTAATAACATACTTTATCACAATTTCAATAACAACATGTTTCTATATAATTGTCTCATTACATTTGAATCCTGTAAGAAAAAGTTAGTGTCATTGGATATTAATAAATCTGCAGGACCGGATATCTAAAACAATGTGTCCCTGTGCTTGCTCAATTTTTCAACTATCTGCTTTTTTCTGGACAGTTTCCTCTACGTTGGAAAACAAGTTTTATCACTCCTATCTTCAAGAAAGGAAGCGAATCTGATGTCAAAAACTATCGCCCAATTTCTATACAATCAGTACTCCCTAAAATCTTCGAATCCTTGGTACTGGACCAAATATATCCAGAACTTCTCAAAGTGATAGACAAAAGGCAACATGGTTTCGTTAAAGGTAGAACAACTTCCACAAACTTACTTATCTATCAGGAGTACATATTTGAAAGTTTCACAAACAAACGTCAAGTTTCTTTGTGAAAACAGCATTTACACGGATTTTTCAAAAGCTTTTGACAAGGTTTCTCATACAATCCTTCTTAAGAAACTTCTCTCCTTAGGCGTACTGACCCACTACACAAATGGTTTGCAAGCTATTTGACTAACAGGAAACTACACGTAAAAATAAAATCCTGTACATCCCGAGCTATCCTAGCCACTAGTGGTATACCACAAGGTAGCCATCTTGGACCCGCATTATTTCTTGTATTTATCAACGATATTGTCGAATGTTTCGATAATGTTGAAATTTTACTTTTTGCGGATGATATTAAAATTTTCAAGGAAATATCAGATGTGAGTGACTGCCTTACACTCCAATCTAACTTATACAAAATAAACGATTGGTGCATCTCTAACAACCTATTTTTAAATGTTGATAAGTGTAAATCACTATCCTTCTGCAGAAATAAATCTCCCATTTCCTTTTCGTATTCAATAAATAATACAAACCTAGAAAAAATAACAGAAATCCGTGATCTTGGTGTCATTTTTGATCATAAACTAGAATTCAAAAGTCACATCAACATTATTACGAATAAAAGTATGAAAACCTTAGGTTTCATACTTAGATCAATACAGGACTTTGAATCAATTAATGTAATAAATCTCTTATATGTATCCTTGGTCCGTAGTCAGTTGGAATACAATTCCATCATTTGGTCTCCTTTTTACAGGGTTCATATAAAAAATATAGAAAGGGTACAACGTAAATTCCTAAAATTTATAAATTTTAAGCTTCATATTCCGATCGTCCAAATAAACTACAAATATTAGCAAACTAATCTTAATCTCCTAACCTTGGAAGATCGAAGAAAATTAACAGATTTAATATTCCTTTTTAAAATATTACACTCAAATTTCGACTGTTGCAAACCCCTGAATAGTATTAATTTTAAAGTACCTAACCGTAGGACCCGCCAAAACATGCTGTTTTATTGTGACAATTCGGACACAAACTATCGTTCAAATTCTAGCATACCTCGGATGCACAAACTGGGCAATGAACTACCTACATATGTCGACATTTTAAATCTATCTCTCTCAAAATTTAAAAAATCATTATATGATCATTTCTTTTCAAAATATTAAATTTTTATATAATGTCTTAAATTTTTTATATATACCTGGCTATTCAAATTTAATATTGCTATATTATCGGTGAGTAAAAATTTCTGAGATCACTACTTTACACTTTTTTGCATATATACTTTTTTTACATATATGTCTAACCTCATTATGTTTAAACTATGTATATATACTTTTTTACATTTATACCCTTTATTTTTCTTTTACATTTAATCGTTTGTTGTATTTTAATTATGTATAAACCTGTTGTAAAAGGCTATTAAGCCGTGTAATTAATAAATAAATAAATAAAATAAAATAAATAACCAAATATGTTTATTAAACAATACGATTGTTCTAGCTTTTATAATTAAAAATATATGAAGCAAAATAAGAACACTATGTCATTTTGTTTGTACTTCCCCTAAGTTGTATCCTGATGAAGGGACCATTATTATATTAGCCTTGAAACATGTTGACAATTCAATAAAAATTAGTTAAAAGAAACTTTTTTTTCTTATTAAGACTATTAATATTATCAGTGTTCCAAATATTTCTCACAAGGTTTCCAATTATTATTCAATTGTAATAATATATTAATTATCATGGGATGTTTAAAAAAATGATTGTTAGTAAAATGTTTTAAAAATAAATAATAAAAATGGTTTTTATTATACATACATGGGCACGAATGGTTTAAAAAGTAAAGGGATTAATAAAGACATATGTTTATGCTTTAAAATAAGAGAAAAATATTTATTGAGAATAATATTTTGGTAAATGTTACAATCTTATAACTACAGATGTGTCATTTAACATTTTTATTATATCCATTTACGTATTATTTACGTGAACTTTATATACCTACCTACCAGAGGCCCCGAGTGACTGAGACATCCAAGAAAGAGGTCGGTGGAATTTTGCTGTGTGATTAGGATAAAAGGGATGATGAAGAAGAAAAAGATATAAAGTTATGTACTATACCTATATATTATTAAAAAGTAAAACTGTTAGTAAGAATGAACAACACGTGGAATAAGGTTTAGGCTTGACCTATAGAGTCAGAGTCTGTGATGGGGATGGATTTAAACCTTTGAATAGGTATATCATTTGAATTGAACACAGAATAGTGATGGGCAACCCGTTATTTTAACCGGTTGCGCGTGGTACATTTACTTGAAATTTGTATCTGATTGTATTGATGATTAGAAATTACTTGTCTAGGACCGATGGTTGCCCGATGAAATGCTAAAAATCAGTTATCAATCATCGACACAATCAGATACAAATCTCAAATGATGGTTAGTGTGTCACCGGTTAGAATACCGTAACTTATACAGAATATTTGATCTTTCTCGAACACATAACTGACACCTGAAATATTACGAAAAATTAAGTAAATATTCGTTATATACAATACGTCAAAGCGCTTCTAAATTAAATTAGACCGGCCAATGAGAATGCACTGATATAATGAATGAATACATTGATAAGTTGTTGTAAAATATGTATAACGTAAATGTACAAGTGCTCGCCGTACTTCGATTGGACAAAACCCTAGATGGGCGAAGCCTCAGTGCACAGTCGGAATTAGTAGCGATGGTGCCTTGAACTGGATCTTAAAGTATACTATGGGGAAAGCCTATAAGGTCCCCATCTCGTTCGCACTCTGAGGCTGCAAACAGTGCGTCTAGGGTATATATCGGATTTGTACTTACTTTTGGCAGCTCCTCTGGCTCAGGACTGCGGGAGCCGTTGCGGGTAGCTAACTTCTACGGAATGAAGCACTCTTGTGTCATATGTACAATTTACAAGGAGTTTATTCAAGATAGTTACAAAGTAAGTTGGATGATGCTAATATAAGTAAGTTGGATGATGCTAATATATGGTAAGTTAAAGAGGTTGCTGTAAACGCGGACTCGATTGAGGTTAGTATATATCTGTACGCGCGGGTCTAAACGTCGATCGTGTAACAATTCGAGAAGTCGCGACGCGTTACCCGGGTCTAGCGGTGTTGGCGGTCGAGCAGGCGGAACGGGAGTGGTGGTCTTGCCGCCCGCCGCCTGTAGGTCCGTTGGTCCCCCTGAACGCCAGATGCCGCCCGTGTGGTGGGATCCGCCACAATACGATGACCACAATGTCTAATTTCATAATTATTCCATTTCATTTTATGAAACATTATAATAACAGAAATTTTAAAATATCTTTGTTGAAGATGACAAATATTGTTATACATAATAACATACTTACATATAAAAACTTAAAACCTGTTTACAATAATTAATATACTTAATTTACATAAATAATTGATATACCTACTTATTTGTTTTTTTAACTAAAACTTCAAGAAAATATTTTGACAACCAGATGTTTGATAACCAGTAGACCAAGTAGCTTTTGAGGTAGTAAATATTTAATGAATAACTGACGCTCGCCTAGTTATCTGGTGGACTCCTTTCCAGAACTAGGACTACAAAGTTAAGCCTATTTTCATAGCACAGGCGCTAAGCTTAGTTTAAAAATTGACATATTAAAAATGTACTAAAAACGACACAAAAATAAAAAAAAAAGAAAATAAATAGGAAAAAAACTAGTTCGCCCCAGCACAAGAACCTTTAGTGAGGAGGACTATGAACGTAGACAGCAACAACCACTTATTGTACATACTATTACATTACATAGTATACTTGTATGTAAATAGAACCTATTAAAAAAAAGTGAGAATATCGATGTGACTAGTATTCTGGGTAAACATCTTCATTTAAAAAAATACTACAAAAATAAAGTAGGCAGGTATAAATAAGATAGATGATATATCGGATTTTTTATAAAAGTTTGTGCTAAAAATATCTTCGGGAACGGTGGTGTAACACAGTATTACATGAATAAGAATCGACATAGTTTTTAATATGTGGTAAAAATATATAGTGTAACGAGGCTAAAAGGAGTCGCGCACTTCTGTCAAAGTGACAGTTTGAAGTTGGCACAATACTACGGAAAGATCTGGAATCACCTCCGGCTTTCGAGTGACGTCTGCAACATTCCAGCTAAATCTGGAAAGTACGACTACTTGCTAGTAAACACTGGAAACGTCTGGATAACAGCATTAGCCATATAAATACGGCGCACGGGAGAAAGGTGTGAGTTTGTATTCCGTATTTTATAAGTGTCTATTTACGAGTAATAAATTTGCGTAACAGTTAAATTTGAGGAATAGCGTTACATTCAATAGTGATTAGTGACTTTGTACGTTAGAATAATTAATTAATCGATAATCAATAAATCCGTTATCACATTCCAGCGTTTCATTAATTCCTTCTGCAGCCACGACACGTGACAATATTTATATTTTCAATACAGAGAAGACTTTTTAAAGGTACCTTTATATAATTATGTAAGGTAAACATACATATTTGCATTATTTTAGTAAATTATCATAAAATCGTGGCATAACGAATTTGCGTGCGCTCACGCCGACGTATCCTTACCAACTAAATTCAACGACGCGGTCGACTGCAGACCGTCCTTGTCTAATACGTGTTACGCGACTCTACCATGCTCTTTCGATATTGTTTTCTCTTTCGCCGAAACCCAAACAACCGCGTCTCTGTCCTGTATGAAATATGTGGTATTGTCCTGCTCTTTCTTACTCGATTTAACTGCGACGTGCAATCTTCTGATCTCTTTTACACACTGGCCGAAAATACAAGAGAAACAAATAATTTTTAATTAAAAAATCTGTACATTGGTAACAATTTAATTTAGTCATTTTGGTGTGAAAATGTCTATTCGATGATTACAAAAAAATTGACGTTTTAGTTTTGGAAAATAAGGTAGATATTTAATATTTTCTTCGACATGTAGACCTACGTTACACCACAGATACACAGGAGTTAAGAATAGAATTGGAATCTAAAATAAAATAATAAAAAATAAAACTCAATAAAAAGAATACGGCAAATATTTTGAAAACTAGATTTTATCCTCGTAATTTATAAATAGATGAAGAATTAATAACATTTAAATTAACAAATTAATAAGAAGTAATCTATGTAGGTCTAAGTATATTTTGATATATAATATTAAAAAAAACATATTAGTAACAGGCTGTCACTCACTCTCAGCCAATCGAGTCCTTTCAATGAAACCAGGTCTACCTTACAAAGTTTGTGCTCAAAGCTGTCAATTTGATTTTTGGAAAAAAAATATTACATCATGGTCACACCACACAATTTTCGTACTTCACGTAATCGATCAGCGTATTTACTGCGTATACTCTACCAAATTGTTATGTTGTTATGTTTATACGATATTAAAATATTTATGGATTTAATTTTAGATGATTCTTTCTACTTCTTGATGTTATTATAACGATGGAATAATGTGAAGGAAATTAGTACAGAAATTGTATTTTCATATTAAATAAATAAAAAAGAAGGATTTGATTCGAGCAAAGTGCTGGATTAGTGCTTCAATTGATGTCTCCCGAGCTGTGCATCAAGGTAAAGTAAGACCAGGATGTTTGAACAATCTGAAAATATACATTGCTGGATTAATGCTTCAATTGATGTAGAAAATACTAAAACTAAAAATGCATCTTGGAATGATTAGGTACTTTTAAATTTTTAGTCGTGAAAACGTCATTAAAATTGGTGCCGGGCGCGGGGAGACAATTGCGCCCAAATGGGCGATAGTTTCTGTAGGAGTAATAGTGTATGTGGCGCGCAGCGCAAATAAGCAAAAAAAACTCTGCATTAGTAAAGATTCTGGGAAATATACAGATTTGAATTTAAAATATATCAGGGGTAGGGTAGGGGTATATACTTATATATATATACCCTCTGATATATTTTAAATGCAAATCTGTACCGTTTGACCGACCGGACTCAAAATTTGGAAACTTATTCTCTGGGACCCGGCGGGTAACATGGGCGACATTTCCCCCCTATTCCTTGACCCCTTCTCCTTCCCATGATACGTTTTAGATGCAAATCTATATAGGTGACATTTACTCCCTCCCCTCTTACCCTTTCCCCTCCCCTTGATATATCTTCGATGCAAATCTGTACCGTTCGAATCGAACCTTTGCTTCCCCCCATAAATTTAATTTTAACTTAATTCTTAACCCGTGCAACGCCGGGAATGATCAGCTAGTTTATACCTATAAAATTCAATGTCTATTCGTCTGTTCGTCTTCGTCGTTCTCGATACGAATCTACCGCACGTCTTCTCCAGATATATTTTCTGTACAAATCGTTTGACCGATCTGACCCAAATTTTGTGTACTTATTACTTAGGATCCGATAGATAACATACGTGACATTTTCTCCCTCCCCCTTTACCCTACCCCTCCCCTGATATATTTTCTGTACAAATCTGCACCGTTTGACCGATCTGTCCCAATTTTTGCATACTTATGATTAAAGATCCGGCAGGTAATATAGGCGACATTTCTCCCTTCTTATGATATGTTTTCTGTATTCTTTTCCAGAGATATATTTTCTGTACAAATCTACACCGTTTCATCAATCTAAACCAAATTTAGCATACTTATTCTTTAGGACCTGGCAAGTAACAAAGGCGCCATTTACCCCATAGTGTTAGCCACACCGCCAGACGATTCGTTTTTTTGTCTTTTATGCTGCGCTGTCGGATAAATCTGATACACACTATGTAGGTGCGCAGTAGTTGTAGTCGGTCGGTCATTTTTATAGGTAATACCGCGTCGCGATGGTTCCAGAATAAAAAAGTTATTCCAGACCTTTGTAAAATTTCCAATTTACTTAAAAGATGTTGTGCTGTAAAATCCTCGATAACAATTCTTGGTGTTTCAACCACTCGTGACGATACTATAAATCTACTACTTCAGACTCTCAATTATTGGAACCGTAGGGAAAAAATGACCCGGATAATTATTTCACATTTTTGTTCTATAGTAAGAACAATTATTTTATGTTTAGACACGGTCACAATTAATTGATAAATAAATTTAAAAAAACTAAAACACGACGTTAATTTGTTGTGTAATCGCACTGATGCAAAAATTACATTTTTTTTTTATACTTATTACGTAGATACATATGCCAAACTGCACAGTATACATACATATATAATACTAGCTGTTCATACTCGGCGTTGCACGGGTTAAGGATTAAGTTTAAAATAAATTTATGAGGGTAAATGAAGGTTCGATTCAAACGGTATAGATTTGCATCGAAAATATATCAGGGGGTAGGGGAAAGGGTAAAAGAATAGGATGAGATATGTCACCAATGTTAAACCCCGAGTCCTAAAGAATAATTTTTCTAATTTTGAGTACGATTGGTCTAACGGTACAGATTTGCATCTAAAATATATCAGAGGGCGGGTAAAAGGAAAAAGGGGAGGGAAGAAACGTCACTTATGTTACCCGCCGGGTCTTAACGAATAAGTTTCCAAATTTTGTGTCCGATCGGTCAAACGGTACAGATCTGCATCAAAAATATATCAGGGTAGGGGAAGGGTTAAAAGAATAGGGGGAAATGTCGCACATAATACCCGCCGAGACCTTAAGAATAAGTTTACAAATTTTGAGTCCGATCGGTCAAACGGTACTGATTTGTATCGAAAATATATCAGCGGAGGGGAAAGGTAAAATAATAGGGGGGGAAATGTTGCATATGTAACTCGCCAAGTCCTTAAGAATAAGTTTCCAAATTTTGAGTCCGATCGGTCAAACTTTACAGATTTGCATCGAAAATATGTCAGGTGGAGGGAAAGGGGTAAAAGAATGGGGGGGAAATATTGCCTATGTTACCTGCCGAGTCCTAAAGAATAAGTTTCCAAATTTTGAGTCCGATCGGTCGAACGGCTCAGATTCGCATCGAAAATAGGTCAGGGGGAGGGGAAGGGGTAAGAGAACAGGGGGAAAATGTTGAATATGTTACCCGCCGGGTCCCAAAGCATAAGTATGCACATTTTGAGTCCGATCGGACAAAAGTTTCAGATTCGCATCGAAAATATGTCATGGGGAGGGGAAGGGGTAAGACAAGAGGCGGAAAATGTTGCCTATGTATGCAAATTTTGAGTCCGATCAGTCGGACGGCTCAGCTTCGCATCGAAAATAGGCCAGGGAGAGGGGAAGGGGTAAGAGAATAGGGGGGAAATGTTGCCTATGTTACCCGCCGGGTCCCAAAGCATAAGTAGGCAAAATTTGAATCGAATCGGACAAACGGTTTGGATTTGTATAGAGAACAGCCAGATGATTTCAAATAATTAAAATGATGAAGAAAATACACAAAATCAAGGAAATAGCATGTAAAATGAGAGATTTAACAATTAACTATGTTGATTGTTACAGCTCGTAGGTACATATTTACATTAAAATTAGATTAATTTATTAATTACATTTAAATTACTAGCTGTAACCCGTCAAAAATGACGGTACTTTTACGTGTTGGTTCCTAAGGAATATTTATTTAATTATAAAACAATCTAAAAAAAATCGTAAAAAAATTAAAAAAAGAAATCGTAAAAAATCTTTAAAATAATCGAACTTATTAGAAGTGTTGCATACTCACAGACGAGAATGAGGGCATGGAAAGGTAACTGAACTTGGACGAGAGCCGCAAGGGATGCTGCGACCTCATGATGATGAGAGAAATACTCTTGCGGACCGCACAGTCGGGATAGCTCTCCCAACCACAAAAATATGCCGCGTCCCCAACTTTCTGACTCTATAACAACAGTTTGAAATTTGAATCGCGTTAATATTCTCGCATCAATAGTTATGGAAATTTCAAAACTAAACTGAAAAACCTATTTAAAAAATCAATCTCAACAAACTATGAAAAAAAATCTTATCGAAAACAATCATACCTATACTTTTAAATGTTATTACAACTCCTTCTTAATTTTTATAACTTTATCTAATGTTTCTACTAAAAAAATATTGATTGTATTATTTGTATAAATCTACTTATATTATTTAATTAATTATACCTACATGTTTCGGAAATACCTTTCCAAATAAAGATATTTCCGAAACATGTAGGTGTAATTAATCAAATAATATAAGTAGATTTATATATTATTTGATTAATTACACCTACATGTTATATACATTTATACAAAAAATGACAATCTACAATGTTGCTGAATCAATTGAAAAAATAATGTTTCTATTTTTTTTTTATTACATTATATCCTTTATCAATAATAAAATATAATGCTACTAATGATTACATTAGCAATACCTATATATTTAGGGTTGAAATTTTAAAATCATATCATTCTTATTGGAAAACCACAGTCCAGTATCTTCCACCTAAGCGTCTTCAGCTTTTTTGTCGTGTTTCCAGCTTATTAAATGAATCACCTACCGAATAATTTATTTGGAGGCAAATCGTACCCACCACATATAATACATACATTATAATAACAAATATAATATTTTGGTACATAGTAGGAATTGTTTAGTTATTGTTCATACTATTAATTTTGTATGACTTACACATCCGAAAAATGAGATTGTGAAATGAGGCAATAAGTATCAAATCTACACTTTACTTACCGCTAGAGTAAACTCACCAGTCAATCATTAATTGAATTATCAAAAAAATGTTTCTTCTAACCTTTTCGATCAATTTCTCTCCATAGACACTCATAACAAATAGATTTATAAATGGAGAGAAAAAAAGCGCCACAATTTCATACGGAAATACGCCGTCCTCCAATGACTGAAAAAAAACGTTTAATTTATTTGAGAGCTCCGAGATTGAAGGTAGGAAATAAATACATGAGAACTGTACATAGGTATTATGAATATATCAAAATAAAAATGTACCGAAATCATCATATACAGGCAACCACATATCCACAAAGTTGATGTAAAAAATGTCATGAATATGAATGGCCAATAAATTGACTGTAAAGTGGCAACACGTCTGAAACAAAAAAATATTAAAATTAAATTAATTAAAGTATATTCGCATCTATACAGTAAAATAGGCCCAAATTTGTTTTCGGTATCTAAGCAAACATGTTTTGGTTTGCTATTATATAGGGTAAACTGCATCACAGTTGACTTTCTAAATGCAGGGATGTCGCCTTCTTTCAATTTTGAGTTGAAAATGTTTCTGAACTCTAAAAACATATTGCCAGTCAAGAAGATAAGCGACAATAAAGTTATTTGATAAATTTTTTAGCATAGAATTTGATAAATTCATAAATTTACACACACTTAAGACACCATTCGTTTTGCCATACTAGCAATTTAAAATTATTAATTAAATATAAGAAATGTACATAACCTTTCAAAAAAATGTTTTTGAGTTAAGAATGTTATCTAGTTTGTGTTTTCTACGTTACTATGTCGTGTATTTTCGACCTTTCTGGACGAGTTTTCGAATCCCATGCAGGGTTTTTCATCAGGAATTTGCAATGGGATCCGAAACGTTGGCCAGAAAAGTCGTAAAAACACGGCATAATTACTATACCTATAAAACTCAATGTCTATCTGTCTGTCTGATCAAATCAACACCGTTTGTCCGATCTGACCCAAATTTTGCATTTTTATTATTTAGGACCCGGCGAGTAACATAGGCGATATTTCCCCCTCCTCCTCTATCCCATCCCCTCCCCCCGCTTTATTTTCCTTGTAAATCTATACCGTTTGACTGATCTGACCCAAATTTTGCATACTTATTCTTTTTTACATTTCCCCCTCGACATCCCATCCAGCCATCCATCCATCTAGATTAAATGCAAACATATTTTTATTGAAGGCTTTATAGAACAATGGAACCTTTCTGTCCCCCCCCAAACTTATTTTTAACTTAATTCTTAAATCGAGCAACGCCAGGTACGAACAGCTAGTATCCTATAAATTACAAACCAGAAGATTATAAACGGCCTTAAGACATTCTTAAGAATGTAATATTTGTGTATATCGTCAGTTCTACTACGTACCAAAAGATCATCTTTGTTGACTTTCCATTATTATTTTAAAATAAAAAGTGATTTTGCATTTGATACATTTTTCTTTTAATTGAAATCAAGAATTTTCCCCCTTTCCCTTTTAAAATGTAACTGTTTTGTTATAAGAAATGTACAGTTTTGATTTATTATTCAAATTACGAGAATAAAGAAATGTAATCCCAATCATCTCAGAATGCATGTTATGTATCACTCATATTAAGGCAGCTTTTTGATACACGGTTAGGTAATGTCGATTACAATTTTTATTCTCTTTTTAGCATGGAATGGCGTAAAAATGCCTTTTCTCAAAACGGCTAATTTTTATAATAGTTTGACACTTTTGGAAGCTTTTCGTGAACGATGTATAATCTGATTTCAAACATACTTGATGGTCTTCTGGTGCAAAATTATTATCCTTTTCATCCTTAATCTGACCCTCTCTGCATCATATCCATCAGCTTCCTGCATGAATAGGTCTCGCAACAAGGACTTCACAATCTCCAGATTGGCGCAAGAGTGTATTATAGATATCAAAAAAAGCGGATCGAATGATATAAATAGATTACCCATTAAAAAGATTTGGATAATCGTGTAAAAAGTCAGAAATTCATATAAAGGTGATTTCGTTTTAATGTCATCGATAAATGGTAATGTCGCCTCAAATAGAAATTGCCTTGTAAAAGTATTTTCTGTCAGTGCGCTTGCCAACATTTCGTATAAAGGTTTTGATACAATGCATACAGCAACGGAATAGCTTTGAACAATCCAAAATTTTTCGGTGAATTTATTGTCCCGAATAGATATTTCCATCACTGTTTGATACTCTTCTTCTAGTTTATTGGCATTTTCGTATTCCTTATCCATTGCACTCAAAACTTCAGCCATCTTTCCTTTGTGGAAAATTCGCAAAATTGTTTTAGTGGCGCTTAAAATGATAATAATTAAAATAGATAACTGTTTCATTGCTTCAATCATATTGTTTGTGATGACATTGACACATATGCTATGTATTAAGATTCCGTATGATGATAAAAAACAAAGTACGTAAAAATACGGAACGAACTTGTAGTATTTTGCAAGTTTACCATCTTTAATGACTATGGCTCCAGACATTACAGAGCCAAACGCAACGAAGGAATAATGTTCGTAAATTGTTTTAAACTTTTTTGTTTTTGACTCATTTTGCAAACATGTCTGTTCTTCAGTCATCGAAAGAGCCTCGGGTAACAAACTCTCCGAAAAATAGCGATATTGAAGGAAATGATCGACGTCGAAGAACTAGACTCGTTTTATATCGGACTGAGATTTCGCAATCCAGTGCCGTAGATCGCGCTAGATAAAATAATAATGAGAAATTATTTTTGACAGCTGGTTTGCAAAATCTTGATCGAAAAAGTGATGCTATATTTTTATAAGATTTATAATAAGATATCGACGTCAAAATGTTATAACAGAACCATTGCTTCATTAGTACTTTTGAAGAATTAAGAACTCGCGATCTCCGGGGCAGCAGACAACTACAATACCGCCACCAACTCGCCAGAATGTAGTTGTGTATGTCGAAGTCTTCTCTTTACGGATTAGTGACGGTTTTACTCTATTTTTACTTTACGGCGTCTACCGACTTACTGGTCACTGACAAAGATTATCACTACTCACACTCAGACAGTGTTGAGCCAGATGTGTATACAAGACCTTTTGAAAATCCTTTATATGAATATGAATCTTTGTCATTAGAATCTCGGTTGTTGAAAATAGGCAAATAGAAAATAGGCCTTTGCTGCTTGATATATTACATAAACCATCAGATTTCAAACGAAAGTTTAGTTTTTCTTAATCTCTTTAAGTCCGTGACCGCTATCACAGCAGAGCACCGAATAGAATTATAAGTATAGAAGTAGAAAAGTTTGTAAATAAACTAGAAAACTTTATTGGAATTATAAAATTGTCACGTACCGCTCGTTTACTTAACTGGAAAAAATTATACCGCTTGGATTTTTAACGCAAGTAATTTTTCCATTATTCCTTTGGTTTTATAAAAAAGCGCAGTTACTCTTTAATGAAAGAAATAATATTTTCTTGTAGGGGAATTTGATTACACCTTCCTCACATTTCAATTGATTACAGGGAAATATGCGATTTATGCTTTTGTTATAAAGTTTCCCTTTACACAGAAATGCATATTTTTCATAAATATCACGGCATTGACGGATAACTTCATAAATATACAAGCGATCCGTACCCGGCGTTGCCCGGGTTACAGGATTAGTTAATGTGGGAGGAAGTGGCATTATTTCACGAGACCTCTGAATAATATAAATGTTTCCAATTAATCCAGGCAGGAGGGGGATGGGATGTCCGGGAGAACGATGGGGAATGATTGTATTTTCACCACGGTTGTAAAATGCAACTAAAAAATACTTGGTTTAGTTTTGTACGACTGTTTTTCTGTACGATTGTATTTTTTTTAAACACTACCTAACGATATGATAGCATAATAATCAAGATTCTAGTAGATAAAAAAAAAAAATTATCTACATATCATTCAGCTACATGTTTCCACAACTTTTCTCAGAGGCCAAGAACTTAAATTACTGAATACTAAAGATAAAGTTTGCAAAATTGGGGTCAAATCGGTAAAACGATGTAGACTTGTACAGAAAACAGATACAGAATTTTAGTTTTATAGGTACCTATAGATATTTTTATTTATTTATTTAATTTTCTTTACATTTTGTAATATCTAGTCCCACAAAACGTCTAAAAAGACGTTTGTCTGTAGGTTTATTTTTACAATTGAATGTTAAACTGTTAATAAATATTATTCACTTTATAAACAGAATAGATAAAATACGAAGACAATAAGTACAAAAAAGAAAAAAAAGAAATTTTAAGTACAAAGTTACTTCCCTTTTGTTGTATCCTAATGAAGGGACTATTATTATATTAGCCCTGGAACATGTTGATAATTCAATAAATAGTAGTTAATAGAATTTTTTTTTGTTATAAGACTTTTTATGTTGCTCAGTGCTCAAAATATTTCTCACAAGATTTCCAATTATTATTCAATTGTAATAAAATATTGTCAGTGTCATTGAAATGTTTTCAAAATAACGGTTTTTATTATACATACCTACATGTGCTCGAATGATTTAAAAGGAAAGGGATTAATAAAGACATAATATGTTTATGTTTTAAAACAAGAGAAAAATATTTATTGAGAATAATATTTATGTAACAAACTTACAACTACAGATGTGCCATTTAACATTTTTATTATATCCATTTACGTATTATTTACGTGATCTTTATATATTAATAAAAATGTACACGTTGACTATTATTTTCAAATGACCCGAGGAAGGAAAAGAAAATTGATAAAATATTAAGAGTGTTCTTAAATTTTCACGACCGTTCAAAATCTTCTGGTTTGTGCTTTCTGGGATATAATGCTGTGTTTTTACGATCTTTCTGGCCGAAGTTTCGGATCCCATTGCAGGGTTCATCATCAGGACTGATGAACACGTCAGCCCTGATGGTGGGCCCTGCAATGGGATCCGAAGCGTCGGCCAGAAAGGTCTTAAAACACGGCATAACACCTTAGAAAATACAAACCAGAAGATGAAATGATAAGCTCAGCGTGCAGCATTCTTTGGTCATTGAATGGCTCAGTAAAAAGTTGGCAATAAGACAAAACTGGCGATATCAGGTACGCCAATATACGCTTCCCACTCCTTTACGGTCATTCAATCCAGGCTGCAAAAATGAGATATCTAGCGGGGTACAGTCGCCGGCAAACTTCTTTAAAAATTTTGGCGTAGTGGGGGAATGCGCACAAGACAAATTTTGGGTCTCATTGGTAGAATGGTACATGCGCAAACTTCCCCTCACTACGCCGAAAATTGTCAAGATGTTTGCCGGCTACTGTACATGTTAAGAAAACAAATCAGGAATTATATCATCCGAAATTATTTTGGGATGAACCTGCTGCGGCTTCAAATAGAAAAATGTTAGTTATGTTGGCTCGGATACCCTCTGCATGGAAGATGAAAGACTGCCTTAAGTTTAAATTTTGGTATCCTGGTTCCATGGTCGTTTAACATTCGGTAAATTGATATTAGTGGTTGAATGCTTTCTGAGTCGACATTCGTTTTAGTTGACCGCCCAGTGGAGTGACACTAGTATCAGACAGTGAAATTCGAATGCCTTGAATCTCCAGTTGAAGTTGTATTTTAATTGCTCGGTTAATGATCAGTAATCAGCTTGTTTTTAGTTGTAACTTAATTAACCGGCTTTGGTTGTCTGAAGCTCAGTGAATCAACATTCATTGTTTGGTATGTTTCAAGGTATGCTTTCTTATCGGTGACCACGGTAGGTATTTATGTATTGGTAAGTCTTCATATGCCTTGTCAGGAGCTACTATGAACATATTTAAGTCTCTGGTAAAATTTAAATTTGAAATTAGATTACAAAAAAATTATTCTTCGACGTGACGGCATACCGTGCTCTGAAAAATTATTTTATTAAATTTCCGACAGTAAAGTTTAAATTATTTGCTGAAGGTGAAGTGACAAAACCTTTTTATGCTCTCGACTGCTATTAATGAGTGATTTTGAATTTGTTTTGTTTTTGGGAGTTTTGTTGAGCATATGAATTCTCAAAGGTTTTCCGAAAAGAAGAACTTGTTAGCAACGAAACTATATTGCAACAGTTTCATTACTCTCATAAAAAAAGAAAAGTAAATAAAATTATTCCAGAGTTAAAAGTGAATATGATAGGTAATATATATTAAATAAAGCATTTCACGGTACGAAGCTGAGATGACATTTGCTGATGATTACACATGCTGAGAGGTAGCATATTTTAACCAGTTGACAGTTAACCACGTAGCATATGTTACTAGTTGGCGGTTGAACAGGTAGTATATTGTTACAAACTATACCACGTCAAGAATAGCATATAGGTGAGTGAGTACCTAGCATAATGGGGGTGATTGATTTGATTAAATACGTGTGTAAGCCACACATGGAAGAATTGGATGGTAGTTCATCCACAACTGAGTTACCTTTGATTGTCAATAATATTGAATTAAATTTAATTTATCCACCACAAAATTTAGGACCAGTTGCGTCAACCAGGTTTATAGTAATCTTTCGATTAGAGCATTGATTTTTACGAAAACGGGTGTAAAACCCAAAAATGTATTCTTTAAAGAAAGATTACTCACAATAAACCAAGTTGAAGCATCTTTAGTGATCTGATAACAAAATTCAAGGATTTAAAAATGTCTTCAACCTTTTGAAGATCTATTTGTGATCATCATTATTTTTGTCCGCTTATGCAAAGAGATTTGGGGCCCCAATTCTCAACGAGGCGCATCCGTCTTCCGCTGTCTTTTAACCCATCTATGCTTGTTGACCAATCAAATTGCAGTATATCTTTATAGAGTCTTTGTGGATGTAGTAGTGTCTATTCCAGCTAAGTCCAGGCCACCCACTGACATGTCACCTAAAACATTTTTATTATAACAGTCGTGCCTGTGGCAGTCATAAGATGTGTCAAAGCCATCTTAATTGCGATCTGCCTATATGTAGAAGTAGGGGCTCCATGTTGAGAGTCTTCCTTATCTTAATATTTCTTATCTTCTTCTTGTTATTCATGTGCCCTGTCGGGTCTCCATGACGTCGGCGATCATCTGGGAGAAAGTTTCTCTATCCAGGGCAGTGCGGAACAGCTCTTCTTCTTATTGTCTTCTTATCCCGGTCTTATCTTTGATTTTCTTATCTGGTCCAATAATTTTACTCCTGCAATTAATGCAATATATTAAGAGAGTCATTCCCAGGTGATTTACCTGTTTTTGTACATTCTATTTAGTGTTTGCAGTACCGGTACTGAAATTGGATTTGTATTTCCCGGTACTCGAGTAGATCCAGTGCCGGGAAATTCGATACTTTCTGTACTAGAGAAAAAAATGTGTTAAATGTTGTGCGTGAAATAAAATGTTGGAAATAGTTTTAAAAAACTTTAACACAATTAAAATCACTGAATTACCCTATGTAATTCAATAAATTATTATTAGCAAAAATATTACAATCAGTCTCAATAATAATCTTTGATAATCAACAAATTAATTATTGTCTTAACTCAATTTTAACAAAAAGTAATCATTCTTGTCATGAAAACGGATCTTTTAAATCTCAATGAAATAAATTGTACATTAAACTATTCAGTCTGGTCTTAATAAAAATTCTAAACTCTAACTTATCAGAAACTCAAAATACACATCAACTTTTAAACATAACCATAATGAAAAATAAATTATGTATTTACGTATCTTAAAAGGTTAGCAAAACATACGTATCTGTTGGTAGTGCGTATGCGAAATGGAAATAACATCGAAACTTTCGTCACGTAATCTTGTTCGCAACCAATCACATCTAATATATATATATCCTGCAGAGCTGAATATTCTTTCGGATTCCACACTGGCTGGTGGAGTAGTGCCTAAATGTTTGTTAGGCTATGGTTAGATAGTAGCCACGTTGTCCACTGTTTTCCCAGAGGGTCATTTCGACTTTTACGAGTGACGAAAGACTACTATTAAAGCTAATTTTATATAAAAATGTTGCCAGTTTAATAAGTACTAAAATATAACTAAATAGAAAAAAAAGTTTAAAATAGAATTAAAAGAAGAAAGGAATTTTGGTAAGGTCACGTGGATATTATTTACTTAAATAAATCGTTATGCTTCCAATCACCGGCGACTAAAACAGCATTTACAGCTTAATATTAGTTAAAAATATTTTAATTAGTATATCTTTTTGTAGTACTGAAATTCCCGGAAAATGGGTTTCGTTTCCCGGTACTGAGGGCGATGAAATTCCCGGGAGCAATCCCTAATTCTATTGCATGAATTACCATTTCACTGGTGACGGTGGGGATGACTTCTTTCGTTTATTGAACAGCTGTAGCCATTGAAGAATCTTGAGCATTAACCTCAAAAATTCTGTTCTCAATATTTTCGAGATCTCGTATATACCTGATGTAGGTACCATTGATATGACTGGATGCTTGAAATTTCGGTTTTGTCATTTTTGTTGTACTATTCCAGAACTTTTAAAAATCTTTACTGTGAAACTGTGAGGCAATTATATCCGTACATATTTGGTCAGCACCACTCCTAATCCATTTCGTCAGTGCCTGTCTGGACACTTCATAACTGTCTGCTATGTGATCGTTCCATCAACAAATAATATTCGTACGATTACTGACTCGCTAATTGATAAAGCTGTTTTTTGCTGACATCTGCAATGCTGTAGAAATTGATCGATAGGACTCTTATATGCATAATCTATGATCAAGGTTGTCACAACTATGTTCATCGTTATGTTCTAATATTCCGAGATTTATTTTCTTCAATAGACCATTCGCTGTCACACAATAGTTTTGTAGTTGAGTGGGACATTTCGGGTTCCACCTATGTATGTACATCGAATTTTCGCCGTGCATAGTGTATTGCTAATCTCGATAATCACTGTCATTGGTCTGTAATCTGTCCAGTCAATATCCATGAAATTGGAGATATTGGTGATTTTGTAGGCTTATTGAATATACTTTTAGTCGCAATGCAGTCTGATGGTACTGTCGGTGGGGAATGTTTCTATGTTGGCATATCTATAGTTATTTTCCGCACAAAATATTGTTAGCTCATTTCCGAATAAAGATCACGGAATAACATTAAAATGTCTAATGATATTACAATTTGTATGGTCTCTCTCTTCTACTACAGCATATATTTTTGTAAGGCAGTCTATATATTCTTCAAGATGTCCTACCTGGCATGTCGGCATATAGACTATGGCTTTCGTTATTTTCGACAACTTCTGTATAAATATACGTACTCTCATATCAAGTTTCTCCTATTTTACTTATTTTCACCAAATTTTGTATCAAATTTGTTTCTTGAATCTGTAAGAGAATCTCTCTGAACGGAATATTATCATTTACGCATGCGAGTTGTAAAAAAAATAGCAAAAATGTTCATCAAAAGGTATAATTTTTTGTGACAACTACGAACACTTTGCTTATACATTGTACTTTGATTTGAATTATTGTGTTCGTTAATTACAATCGACAGTATAAATTCAATTTGTTTCTGTTTGTAAGAATGAGTTTATTATCTAGAAGTAATTTGTAAAGAAAGTTTGGTCAATGTAAGTTTTTGAACATTTTATATGCAATATAAATAGGTAGGTGTGTGTATTCACATGACAACATTTTTATATGTATGTTCTCTTCGTAATTATTGGATTTGGTCCACAGAGAGATAATTATTAATTAAGATAAATTATAGAAGTCTCAGAGAGACGAAGCTATATATTTGTATGTGAAACGTATGTGGAAATATTTTGCAGGATGGCCCAAAGCTTACGACCTGTATGAGCTGGCTTATGTGATCACTCACAATAAATGAAATAAAAACTATGTTTGCTATGATATTTTAAAATAATAGCATTCCTATTGAAAAACCTTTATATCATAAATAAATATTACCTGTACTTACTTACTTACTTACCATCACGCCGCTTCTCCGTTGGGGTAAGCAGAGAGGATAGAGCGCCACACTCTTATCTCCTGACATACAACTCTCGCCTCATCCACATTCATATATGTTCGCATGCAAGTTTGACGGTTGTTGAGGCTTCTAACGGGACCATCTTCCAGTGTCTGGTTAATCTGGTAGTGCCACGTCTTCCAGGATCGCCCTCTCTTTCTGGCACAGTCAACACTTGCGTTAAATATCTATCTTACCATTCTTTCCTCATTCATTTGCTCAACATGCCCAAACCATCTGAGTGACCTTTTATTTAATTCTAGTAATAGAATACACATTTGGAATGATTTTTTGTCCGGTTTGCGCGGCAAATGAGATTACTTGACAAATATAACTCGTTCATTCATTCAAAAACTTGAGATACAATCAATAATAAGCTTTAAAAACCCATAAACCCAGGTAAAATAGGCCGAATTCGCATACGTGTCTAGGGAGCGCATATCTGTGCTCCGGCACATAGAGAGTACAAAAGTTGTTGCGTTGCGTAGGTACAGAAAAATCAAATCCACGAAAAAATATCCATGAAAGAATCCCGGTAGCAGCCAAATATTTTTTCGTGGATTCGATTTTTCTGCACGTTTTTCTAATTGACTAATTCATTTGGTTTTGACCTGAGAACATGTTTAATCATGACGTGTGTCCTGGAAAGCAACTCTTGCCGCATC